>PVJA010007623.1:38970-53946 GCA_004027025.1 Myocastor coypus
TTTTTTTTTTTTTTTTTTTTTTTTTTTTTTTTTTTTTTTTTTTTTTTTTGTCTTTTTTTGAGACAGGGTCTTGCTATGCAGTTCAGGCTGGCCTTGAGCTCACTTTTGTAGCCCAGGCTGGTCTCGAACTCGCACCAATCCTCCTGCCTCAGCCTCCCGAGTGCTGGGATTACAGGCGTGAGCCACCACGCCCGGCCTCATCTTTTTTTCTTAATTTAAAAAATTTGATATAAGGTCTCACTAAACAGCTCAGACTCATAACAATTCTCCTGTCTCAGCCTCCCCAGTGCTGGGGTTATATAGGTGTGCACCGCCATGTCCATTTTTGAGGCCAGCACCATGAGCACGAGGTTATGGGGACCAGCTCGTTATGTGATATTGGGGATTATGCCGGGGTCCTTGCTCTTGCCTGGCAAATGTTTAGACCACTGAACTCTTTCCCCAGCCTCTGGCCTCTTTTCTGAAGGAGAGAAAGTGAAGTAGTTGGATTTTATGAAAGAACAGATTTTTTTTTCTCCCTGCAGCTTTGTGGCTCCTCAGTTCAGTGAAAATTCTTCCAAGGTGTCAGATAACGCACCAAAGATTATCATGGTCCTCCTGCTGGTCTTCTGCCATTCCTGGTCTCCTCCACCCACGGAATTCCACCTACCGAAAGTGTTGATCTGCAGCAGCTAGAAATGTGTTCTGCTCCTGGAACTGGATTGGGATGCCTTCATGCAGAAGCTTCAGCAGTGTACTTGGCTTCAAGATGAATAATGTTAAATAATATTTAAACAGCAATAGCAATGAAGAATCATTTAAGTTATGCTTTTTTCTTTACAATCATATATACATGCATATATATATATATATATATATATATATATATTTTTTTTTTTTTTTTTTTTTTTTTTTTTTTTTTTTTTTGGTGGTACTGGGGATTGAACTCACCACCTTACACTTTCCAGGCAAGTACGTATTCTACTGAGCTATCTTCCTGGTCCCCAACATTTGTATGCTGACAAGAAGAAAAATTTGCTATCAATGAGTAGACCAATATCCACATACATGGTGCAGTTTTACCAAGTCAGGCTCTCGGCTTTCAAAACCACAAGTTATTTGCCAAAGAGAAAGGCTTCCTTTGTAAGCTTCCTGCATGCATTAACTGTCAGCATCTAAAAGTAATTTTAAAAGTTCTCAATTTGCTGGATCCCTGACTAAGAAACACAGATGATATTTTAATCTATTTAAATCTTAGCAGTTATTTTTAACATAATTAAGCATTTATAACTTTGCTTTATGGATACATGCTTTGGGTTATGTAATATCACTGAGCTGAGACTTTGGACATGCTTTAAAAGATTCTAGCTTAAAGAATTTGTATTTAAATATAAAGAGAACATTCTCTTTGGGTTAGAAATCAATGTTTTTCTTTTAAAACATTTTTTTTCAATGTTGAAAATAGCCAAGAATAGGGTTGCCAAACTTGTCGGAAGCAGTAAATTTTATGAAATGGACAGTTAGAATACTTTTTTCCATACTGAGTCAACTAACAAGTCCTTACTCCCTTAATTATCCTGACCAGCACTCAATGAAGAATACTATCGCTATTCTCAGAGGAGACAAAGGGCCTGCCTAATTTATCTTTATGTCTCCAGGAGTGGAAAGATTATTAAGCATTCATTGCACACTCTTTTGTGAAAAGCACTTCACAATAATTTATCACTTCATATGCACTCAATCACTTCCTTTACTTAAATTTTATAAATTGAGAAACCAAGAAAAAGTAGATCGAAGACAGGACTGGGCTGCCAGCACACCTAGTGGGTATGGGAGCTCTGTGCGAGGTGGAGCAATGCTCCAGCGATCTGGTTCTGAGAGCTGAGCAAAGATCCACACCCAATGGACAGGTTAGGGCAGGAAGTCGGCAGGGGAAATTTTATTACCTTTCTGTGCTGACCCAAAGGAAAATAATCAGTGGTGAAACTGTCTTGGAAGCATAGACGTATAGAAAACTACCCATAATATTCTAAAGGAAATAAAGCTATTGTAGGTTAAAAAAAAATAGAAATAATTTACCCAAGTCATATTCTTTTTTCCCGCAGTTTACATGTATTGTTATTAGCACATTTGCATTATATGTTGTCATTCGTCATGTGCTGTTAGTACGTGCACATAA
The DNA here is from genome assembly GCA_004027025.1 of Myocastor coypus. Lineage (NCBI taxonomy): Eukaryota > Metazoa > Chordata > Mammalia > Rodentia > Myocastoridae > Myocastor > Myocastor coypus. The sequence continues at coordinate 41,129 of PVJA010007623.1, forward strand.
CGTACCTCAATTCCCTTCCACACGCCCCCAATCTCTTGATCCCTCTCCCACTGAGAAGGGTCTGCCTCCCTCCTTTTTGCCACCTATCTTATATTTCAGTCTTTGTACTTTGGGTTGGGAATTTGAATTCATTTCTTGTGTCTTTTTAGCTGATTAGATGATCTGTTTGTTTATTTGCCCCTTACCTTAAGGACTATGTTTAACAGAAAAACCAGTTATTGTTTGAAATAATACTTTATGAGAACACATTTTCAGTTTCTTTAGTTTCTGGGGTTCACGTCGCAGGTCACTGTATTAAATAACACATCCACTGTGTGTCTGCCTCTCCAGAATGTATTCAGGGACCGGTCAGATTTTCATAGTCGACAAAAGCATGGGAAGTCTTGGAGAGGTGTACCGCACAACATCCTCAACCATGCACATGGGACCAGTGAACAGCTGGAGACAGAGGTTAAAGTGGTAGAGGCTCGTAGGGTTGGCCAAACCCGTGGATCTCGGGCATCTTTTTGAGTTTCTCCTCTTGCTCTTTTCTAGCCTTCTTATTATTCCCTCAAATCTTTCGAAAATACTTAACCCCCATGATCTACACTGTTCCCAATGATGTGGGCACTACTGATGAGGGTCTCTTATCCCAGGAGATTGATGAGTTAGCCCATGGAGGAGGTTTTACTTCTAGAGTTCTAGGAGCAACTCGATGCTCCTGTGCTATCTGGGCCACCTTCGGGCTCCTCAAAAAGCTCCAAATCTAGCTACACAGAGGGAGCAGAGGTAGGTTGCCTCTTTTCTAAGTCACAGAAACAATACTCAGTTGTTGAGTCTTCTATTTGTTAATTGGTACTTTCCAAGTCCAAGACTTCCCATATTTTTTTCTGGCTAAATACTGTTCCCAGGTGGTGATTTAGGAAAATAACAAACACCAGCCTTTGGTTTGTCTGGGAAACTGCCCTACATTGTTGACTTGGAGATTGACATTGTGAATTAGTGCAATAAAGCATCTGAGAAGTCCTGTAAGAAACATACATTTCATTTGTCCTCAACCTTTTTATCATAATAACTTCTAGTAATGTAAAGAAATGCAGCGTGAGAGATGTAAGTGTACAACACGTCAAGTTCAGCAAACAGTGATTACCTAATGTTGTCCCCTGAGCTCGCTCTGATTAGCTGGCTTTAGCATCCCTCCTTGGGGGCCCAGGGATGTTAGAGGTTCCTACAGCGCAGCTGTCAATGAGTTGGGTTGCAGGTGAGGGAGGTAACATTGAGAACTGAGGTCTAGCCGGAGACAGGGATGGGTGGATGGAAAGGGGACATGGATGAGAGACAAAGGGCATTCCAGGACCCGGCCTAATTTTCTGAAACTCACTTTACACATTAGGGACCTAAGGCTCCATGCAATAAGCTAGCAACTCACTCAAGGTCACATGACTACCTTGGGGTATAGCTTGAACTTGAACCCATTTTTCTGACCCTGGGTTGCACACTTTCCCCGCACCCTTCCCATTTCATCATATGTGACATAATACTACAGAGTCATGAATACCACTGCCATTGACTGGGGGTCAGCACATTGCTGTGGTCAAGTGCAGAATTCAGCAAAGATCTCAAGTTCAAGTCCATTATATCTGTTGTTAGTGTGTGGTGTTGTCTGGGCTTTCCTCTCCCAGGAATCTTCCTCTCTTTAGTGCAGAAATAGTCATTCTTTTAGGAGCTTGGAGTTCTGAGAGGACAAAAAGAGTCAATATTTAGAAATTAGTAAGTAATCAATGGATATAGGGTCTACTGTTTTTATTATTGTGAGTCATTAGTTATTTCTTCTACAAATTTACAGCCAAGGCCTAATTTTTAAGTGTCAGGAGCTACTCACATCAAACTTAAAAATAATTCCACTCTCATAAAGCTGAGGCTGGGTTTTGAGACTTTCAATGGGCCTCATATGTAAATGAGGCTCATATGTACCAGGCAGGCTGAAGGGTATCCTGACTTGCTAATCAGGCTTGGAAGTGGAAAACAGGAAAGGTCCAAGTTCATTTCTTCCCTTTGAGGAGCAGATCTGAGACTATCACAGTGCAGATAGGGTGAATTCTGCTGGGTCAAATGCTTTCTTGCTGATTCATTACTGTGAATACAACTGATAGGGACAAAGGGATGTTTACTGAGCACCCGGGCCCTTCTGTAACAACTCATTGGCTTTTGTATTGATTAGATTAATAGCTTTGATCACTAATCTCAGAAATAACTTAGTGCACTTGTGTTCATAAGCTGAAGTTGTTAGCACTTTCCTAATGTGGTGGCTCAAACTCTTTACATGGGTTAGAAAACAAAGGAAAACAAATGTTAAATATTCCCTAATATTGCTCCTTTTATGTTCCATTCTTTGTCTTAACAAATTTGATTAACTTTACAATGAAAATCTAATGTTAGAAGTGCATTGAATGCAGCAGTATATTTTGATGACATATTGCTACAACCCGGAGTTGAAGTTTGTGTTCTATCTGGGTCAGCTATGTAAATCAACAACATTAATGAGCTTTGTTAAATCATCTTAGGAAAAGCTCTACTGTCCTAACTGTTTACTTAGCTCTCCAACGAGCAAAAAAACCCAGCTGTCACCTTCTGATAGATCCTCTTGTGAATGAGTTTCTTTTCTTTAGAGGGAAAAAGATGATATAAGTTTCAGCCCAACAGCAATGTCATATTGAGGCCATTGGAAGAATACTATTAGAAAACACTGGCCTCCTAGATCCCAGCTTGCAGTTTGGAAGGAATCGTAGTGAAGGGAAGAAGATAAGGGGAAACACTGTTATTGCTCTAGAAAAGCACTGAATTGTTTCATAGAAAACAGCCTGGACTCAGGAGGAACACACCACCCCTAAAGACTTAGAGTCAGGCTGACATGGGTTAGACAGCAACCTATGGCCTAGTCCTTAGGAAGAGGAAGTTCTCTAAATAGCTGACACATAATTTAATTGCTACATAATTATCACACATTTCTCCAATATTCTTAGAATATTTTTCTTCCTTAAACCGTAAATTTAAATTCTATATGAAAATAAATGCTTCCTCCAAAAAAAAAAAAGCTTTATGTGTTCAAGAAACAAAGCTAGAAGTTTCTTATACGGATATTTTGCTAACAGCTTGCTTTGTTGATATGCACTTAGATTAATACAAATATATCATTGAAATATATCATTCAAATATGTTTTGTAAATACTGATTTACTTATTTACTTCTTCTTTTTTTTTTTTTTTTTTTTTGTAGAGCTGGGAATTGAACACAGAGCTTCACACATGCTCGGCAAGAGCTCTATCAATGAACTGCATCCCCAATCCTATATTGTAATACTTAAAATGGATATTTTAGCGAAGATTTTTGCTAGGGTATTTAATAGCCTGTCAAGGTATTAAATCCAAGTCTAGACCTCATTACTCTCAACAGACAAACTGTGGGGTGGCCGAACAGCCTGAGCCTTTACCCTACTTTTGTGTCTTTCATGAGAAAGTGGAACTTGTTGCACTGAGGAAAGAATTTGAGGTGGTGGGCTATAGGAGAAAGCACCTGGAAATCGCAACTGTTTTCTATATGCTGGTCTTGTATCCTACAACTTCACTGAATTTTTTTATCAGCAGTCTTTCTCTGTCTCTGTCTCTCTGTCTCTCTGTTTCTGTCTCTCTGTCTCTGTCTGTCTCTGTCTCTATCTCTCTGCCTGTCTGTCTGCCTGCCTGCCTGCCTGTGTCTGTCTGTCTGTCTGTCTGTCTCTCCTATTTAGGTTTTCCTATATATATGATCATGTTGTCTGTAAGCAGGGATAATTTGACTTCCTCCTCTCCCATTTGGATTCTCTTTATTTCTCTCTTGCTTAATTGCTTTGGCTAGGACTTCTAGCACTGTACTGAATCAGTGTGGTAAAAGTGGAAATTCTTGTCTTGTTCCAGATCTTAGAGAAAATGATTTCAATTTTTTTCTATTCAGTGTGTTGTTAGCTGTGCATTTGTCATATATAGCCTTTATTATGTTGAAGTATGTTCTTTTTATACCTAATTTGTTGAGAGTTTTTATCAGGAAAGGACGTTGAAAAAAATGAATGAGCTAAATTTTATAATCTTTAATGTTTAGTTTTCTTTTGGATTCATCTGTGCTTTCCTTTATCATTCATTCAATTAAATTGATATTCATTTAATCCTATCTACACTGAAGGCAATATTCTACACCCTGGGAGCTATTGAAGAATAACAAAAATATAAGTATATACTTCTATGGGGAATGGAGAGGATGATAATTAACTAAATTAAATAGTATGTTAAAAGATGACAACAGTTATGTAGACCAGAAGGTCAGAGAAAGAAGATAAAGAATGCAGGATGAGGCAATGGTTTAGAGTATCTTAGTGTTTGGAGAGGCTACTCTAAGCAAGCTGTGTTTGAGCAAGCACTATGAAGGATGTACCAGCCATGACAGGGAAAATTTTAAGATGATGAAATACCAAGTGTTAAGGCCTGGAGGCAGAGGTCATTTTGCCTAGAGTGTGGAGAGTATAAGATGGAAGCGGCAGGAAAAGTAGTCCAACTGGTAAGAATGTGGGGATGGGCAGTGGTGTTCCAAACCATGTACAGGCCATGCAATTGCTAAAGACTTTGGCATGTTTTCACAGGGCCCACTCTTCCACTTATTTCACCAATCTAAGTGTGAATTTACACCATGGACATTTGTTTCGGCATAACAGCATTTAATATTGGTCACTGGGAAAATCCTGATGACCCTTAAAGTTTCCTGTGAAGCTGTGAGTCTCAATGTTTTCATTTGCAAGTGATGTATACCAAGAATGAAGTACTAGACACTTCATTCTGGTGAAAGGCATACTTACTTTTCTATTGTTTTCCCATCTCCATGATCACCTTGTGGTCAAATCTTCTAGTCTACCCATTTCTCCAACCATGTCCCTTCTCTATGGAAGAAGGCTAAGAAGATCAGCAGGTAAGAATATCTACAGAAGAAAGAGCAGGGAAGAACAACAAGAAGAAACAGAGAGGGACAATACTGAACAATTTTTTTCAGTCAGTAAAATTTGATAACTTTGGCACATGACACATTACCTGTTGATTTCAGGAAAGTAGATTGTTTTGACTTGATGACACTTCCGCTGTTTTATAATTAAGAACCTTTCTTGGGGGTCAGGGAGATAGCTCAGTGGAATAAGTGCTTGCCTGGCAAGGGTAAGTTCCTGAGTTTGACCCTTGGGAACACACACACACACACACACACACACACACACACACACACACACACACCATTTCTTTGCTACTCCCTTTTTCATTTTTTTGAAAAAGAAAATACAAAACAGTGATAAAAATTAGAAGTAATAAAGGATTTCACTAAACAAAATAGATTTGACAGTATTTGTTGTACTGCATAGCATTGTTTTCAATTTAGTTGCTCAGATTACCAAATATAGGCATATAAAATTGGAAAATGAAAGAAAAAAAGGGGGGGGAAGTTATAAAAAATTAAGAGGACAGAAAGAGAAAAAAAATGGAAAAAGAAAACAAAAAATTAAGCATTAAGGGCTCTTTTTTATAGTCCAGCAGAATGTTTTTAACAGTACAGTTATCCAAGCCACGATGCATACATACACAGATTTATTTCTTTTTCCCATACTCTCTTCTGTCCTTCTCATCTCAGTCATTCCTTCCTTTTGGGTAGATTCATTCCATTTTCACGGTATCTACTGTCCCCTTCAGATTTTGTTTACTCTTGCAGGCTCCTATACTAGGCAGTTAACACGATGACTGTATTAGTATTTATTTATTTGTTTGTTTGTTTGTTTTATTAATAGTATGGTCTCCAGTTGCATCCAATGATGTTGACCAATGACCGAGGATGTTGAACATTTTTTCATATATTTATTTGCCATTTATATTTCTTTAACTGAGACGTATACATTCATCTCAGATGCCCATTTCTGGCTTGGGTCTTGGAAATTTGAGGGACTGATTTTTAAAAATTCTTTGTATGTTCTTGGTACAAGGCCTTTGCCAGAGGGGCAGTTGGCTATAACTTATTCCGAGTTCATGGGTTTTCCTTTTACTCTCTTGATGATTTCTTCTGATGTGCAGAAACTTTTCAAGAAGATGAGATTCCAGTTGTTGGTTATTTGAAGTTTTCCCTGTACCATTTGGTTTTTGTTCATGAGCTCTATACACTAAACCTATGTCTTTAAGGTTTCTATCTATGTTTTCCTCTAGGAGATTTAGTGTTTCTGCATTAACTTTTACATCTTTCATCCATTTGGACTCTATTTTAGTGCATGGTGATAGGCATGGTTCCAATTTAAGCCTTTGGTATGTGGAAAGTGAGTTTTTCCAGTACCATTTATTAAACAGGCTCTGCTTTTTCCAGTGAATGTGTTTGCTGCCTTTGTCAAAGGTAAGGTGGCTGACTGTATTTGTAATTGTCTCTGCTTCTTCTAATCTGTTCCATTATTCCACAGGTCTATTTTTATGCCAGTACCATGCTGATTTTACCACAGTAGCTTTGTGGTATACTCTTGAATTTCTTGCTACACATCACCTGAAAATTTCGTGGAAAGTTTTTTTTTACTGCAAAATGAAGAATGATGACATTCACTTCTTTTATTTACTTAATGTTCATGTTTTAAACATTGAATTTGATAAGGAGGGAACCAGAAAGCTATGTGGTGAAATCTGAGTGATAGTAAGTGTTCTCAGGGCTGCTCTAAGGGCTCTACATGCATCTTGTGCTTAATTTTTCCAACCATAGAAAATAGAAGTCCATCTTCTGGAGGGAGAGTAATAAATAGCAGATCTGGAATAAAATGTCACTCACTTGTACTCTAGAGTTGATACTTGTCCTCTTAATGCTCTAGTGACAGTGGTTTTTATTGCTCAATTTTTACTGAAAAGTTTTGAACATTATCTGGAGTAGAGGAATAAGGTAATAAGTGTAATAAGCTCTTACACATGCATCTCTCAGTCTTAATAATTGCCACATGAAGTTAGCCTTGTTTTAACTATTCCTCAGCACAATATTATTTCGAAGTAAATCCAAGATTTAAAATAGACTTCATTTGAACACATCTCAGTGTACATTTCTAAAAGAGACTTGCAAAAGTGTGATTATGATACCATTATCACATCTAAAATGTTAACAATAATATTAACAGAAATTATAACAATAACAACACTTGATAAGTAATCATCTCCAGCTTAAAATACCCGGTCTCAAGCTGTGGTTTAACTACAAGGCCATGATCTTGTAGGCAGAACATGAAATTTTATAAAGCCAAAAAACCCAACAACACCCTGATGGCATCGTTTTTACTCCATCCTTATCCTTCAGTGGTGTTTGATCAAATGAAATTATTTGACACACCAGCTGTTCAGGCCATGTAATGTTCCCTGTGCTGCACGGGAAAGCCATGGGATCTGGAAACCCTGGGTTCAGAGTTTGCTTCTTGTGTTTAAGTAGATCACTCATATTCTTACAGCCACAGATTGAGAAATAGAGGTTTGAATTACCAGTGATTCATAGTTTAAAAGTATTGGGCCAGCCAGATAGCTCAGTGGATTGAAGCACCTGCTTAGGCAGACAGAGAGACTGAGGTTTAATCCCTGGTACGCTGCCAGCCCTGTTCCCAGGGCACAATGAGATGGCGCCTGAGACTGGGTGTGGTGGCATGCACCTGTAATCCCAGCACTTGGGAGGCTGAAAACAGAAGGATCACTCGGAGACCCTGTAGACCCTGTACTAAATACATTAAATAAATAAATAAATAAATAAATAAATAAATAAATAAATAAATAAATTCTAGGCCTTTATGAAGGTTGTGATTTGAAAATATCTACTGTTAAAACTTCATGTAATTTTATTTAATAAATGAAATAATCTTAGTGAAAGATGTTTTCTCGATTTGAAAAAGTATGACCATTTGTGTCAAAAGCAGTAACACACACACTGCCTAAGTAATCCCCTTCTCCCTTGTGCTCTGTCCACGCATTCACCAACCACTGATCTGTCCACTCAGCCATCCACATGTCTAACTATATCTGTAGCAAGATGAATGCCTAAAAGTAGATTTTAAAATATGGCATATAATTGTATTATCATTATTTTCTTCTTTTTTAAACTTTATTTATTTATATATTTATTTATTTATGGTGGGCTCAGTCTGCTCTGGGAGTGGGGCTGGCACAGCATGTGGTGCCAGGGATCATACCGAGGTCCCTGAGGTTACCTAAGCTTGCCTAAGCAGTTGCTTTAGACTGCTGAGCTATCTCGCTAGTCCTATTATTTCTTATAAAACATGAGTCAAACATGTAAAACACGATGTTATAAGCATGACTGCTTTGCCATGAACTATGAAGGAAAAAAAGAAAAAGTTGCAAACTGAGATGAGGATCAAACAGGAGGGTTTATGTGTTTCCGAAAATAAGACAGCCTTCTGAAGTTCCACCTTTCTGCTTGTGTGCAGTGAGCCTGAGCCCCAGTCTCATTTTACAGAGAAGAAAGTGATGGATCATTAAAAGCTCATTGCTCTAGGACTCTGAGGAAGGAGCAGCTTTCAAAGAAAGATTTTTACACCCAAATTAGTCCATCGGCTTAATGAGTGAAAGAGGAGAAATAACCTCAGAGGTCATGAAGAGGGAAGAAGGACCAGGCTGAATGATGAGCATTGAACTTTCATCCACCAAAGCAGAGTTTCAAAGGAAATAAGTAAGAGGAGAGCCTACCAGGACGGTGGGTGGAAGGTCAGGCAGCCAGATCCTCCCTCAGGCAACTGGAAGTAGCTCCAGGCCCAGAGCATGGAGCAACCCACCTCTGACATTTCTCAGAGGAAAGGTTGCTTAGTCTAAACTCTCCACAGGGCTTCATTCATTTGGATGGATGCTTGTAGGAGCTGGGATAGAAAATAATATGCTAATACATCGTGTCAGCTTGATGAGTCTAGATGCCCAACCAAGTAACCCAGCAGTTCGCCATCCTAGTGTGCAAAGGACACACTTACTTACTGTTCTAGTCAACTCAAGAAGTTTAGAAGGCTGACTGAGTGACTTGGCAGGGCCCAGGCTCCTTACTTCCTGTGAGAGGAGGGCACAGAGACTGTGTGGGTGCTATTTTCCCTCTAGTTCGTGGTAGCCTGCTTCCAATATAAGGGAGGAGCAGAGGTTTGCTTTCCCTCTCTGTGCTCTTGCTGGTCTTGCGATCTTCAAGTGTTGCCCCTGGGCCCTGCCACCCTACCTCAGAGCTGGCAGATGACAGGCTGAAATGGCCACAAACTGAGCTAAGTGAACCTCTCCTTCCTTAATGTTGGAAATTGAGGATTTTGTCTCAGCAACCAGAGAAAAGTAATTAAGACATATACTCAGTGCAAGTAAGGGTGGAGGGTTTAAGTGCATGGCAGATTTTAGAGATTTCTTTAAAATGGAAAGCAAAAACTTCTTTAAAACTATAGTCAAGTTATGAAAGATTTAACTCTAGAATTTTTGTTGTCCAAGGTTGATTGATATTTTATACAATGATGAGTTATAAAATGTAAATATTATGAGTAAGAATTCTTACAAGTGTGGTGTGCTCATTTAGCTAAGCTGAGTCTATGCCTCCCTGGATTCCTTTCCTTGTATGGTTCCTGGTCAAAACTGACCACAAAAGGCACTTGGTGGGTGAGATATGGTGAGAGCCCGCAGCGCAGCCACCTTTCCTACATTCTGAAGGTGGCACAGCTCCAGGCACAGCGGCTGATGGGGAGCACTGCAGTTGACCTGCCAGCCTGCCTGGTTTGTGGAGTTCAGCATCCCAGTTTGTCACTTCCCCAGCTCCTCCAGGACCTATTACTTGAGCCCCTCCAAAGCCAGGACATGTAGCACTCTGTACTGATGACCACCGGCTTCTGCAGCAGGTCCAACCAAGAGTGAGGGTTGGAGGCTCTGAGACACAGGTGCAGGTCTCAGTTCATCTTCCTGGCCCCATTTATCTGTTGAGCTCTTGTTCATCAGGTTCGTCAGTGCAGGCCCCTGTTGATCTCAGCCACATCCAGCTTTCTCCCTACCAACCAGCCTGGCAAACTGGCATATGCAAAGGCTCCAAGTGCCTGCTCAGTGCTTAGGGCAATTACTGGACTGAAGAGATTGGTGCATTGACTCCTGTAATTCCACAAGGTTCATACCTCTTTGATTCTACTACATTGTATTGGACTCTCTCTCTCTCTCTGTCTCTCTCTCTCTGTCTCTCTCTGTCTCTCTCTCTCTCTGTTGATACTGGCTATTGAGCTACTGAATACTGAACACATTGTTTTCCCACTGAGCTATATCCCACGTCCTTTCTATTTTTCATGTTGAGATGGGGTCTTAATAAATTTGTAAGCTGTTCAGGTTCAAACTTTTGATTCTCCTGCTTCAGCATACTAGCATTAGGAGTGTGTGCCACTAGATCCCACTGCAATATAATTCTAGATCAAGCCTTGATGGATAAAACAATTCTATGAGGTAGGAAATATAGTCAAAAACTAAAATTTGTTGAGTGCTCAAAGGAAAAGCTGCCCTCCGAATTTTATATATGTGATTCTCAAATTGCCAAATGATTTGAATACCAACTATAACATTATATCTAGTCTTTCTCAATGCAATAAGATAGCTAATAATTAATATTATTTTCAGTGAGATTTAATGTTAAAAATTTAAGTAGTTTTGGAGGTTCTCAAATTATACAGGCAATCATAGAACTAATAGAAGATAAATTTGTCACTTAATCATACCCAACATACTAATTTTTTTTTCGTGTGTGTGTGGCCAGCTCAGCCCACCCTGGGGGCATGGCTGGTGTAGCATGTGATGCCAGGGATCAAACTGCAGTCCCTGCATGCTTGCCTAAGCTTGCCTAAGCAGTTGCTTTAGATTGCTAAGTTATCTCATCGGCCCCCAACATATTTCATTTTGATCTTTATTGTGTGTTTTACATTATTAACTATAAATAAATTCTCAAGTCAAAAAAACAAAATCAAGGTCAAACGTACTAGAAATAACCAATCAAAGTTTAGCAAACAATTTTCCACATTTGTATTGCATCATTCATCAATTGTTAAGCAACTTTCCCATAATGCCATGCGTGAACTCGAAATTCACATTTCGGAATGTCTGCTAGATGTGTTCCTTAAGCCTAAACTCAACTCTTTAAAAATTGCCTCTCTTCTGCATGAGTATGCTCTTTCCTATGGCTTCCGCATTTCTCTTAACAATAGGCATTGTGATTGTCCAGATTGTGACCTCTTTTGAAAACCTTCCCTAAGAGGTTTCTTATGTGGGAAACTCTTCAGTATTGATCTTACTTGATCATTTTCATAGCTCAGTTAAGGGTCTGACCTAGGCTGCTGCATCAGTTGTAAGCAAGCGTTTCGCTTAGGATACATGAATAGGCAGGAATTTAGCATTCCCTTGTTCAGGAAGGTGGTAGCTGGAAGACTTCTGCTTTCCTGGACACCAAGGTAGAGTTTCTGACTTCCACTGCCCCATTCACAGGTGCGACATACAGCAGTAAGGACTTGGCCAGATGCTGTGTGTACTGATACTACAAAATAGTCTTCAAGCCTGATTCTTTGGACAGTGTGAAGATGCTAGGTAGTCAGAAGTAATAATCTAATCCAGAAAGCCAGAAAAAATGTATCATTGTTTTGGTTTGAAGACTATCAATCAGGAACATTTTCACTGAGTCAGCAAAGTCAGTCTTGTGTCTTTTAATTATTCTCTTACTTGTCATTAAGCACACTGAAAGGAGCAAGAAAAAAATACTAGCATTCTCTTCAGTTCTAACTAGTTGTGAGGTCTGAGTGCTATGGCATCTATGTGTACAATGTACTAGGAATTTACCTTTTTAAAATCCAATGTTACTACCTTAGTGGTATAGCTGAAAATAGCTGAGAATGAGCTTCCTGTGTGTCAGAAAGGTTTAAGCTTTTTGTACATAGTAACTCACTATATCTATTGCATGTGTAGGCTTATTCAGTAAAGATTTCTGAAGTACCTACTTTGTGTCAGGCATGGATCCTGATGCTCGGGCTTCATTAGGGAGCACACAGACAAATCTCTAGTGTATCTGCTGGTTGGGGAGACATAAGATGAAGCAGATGTGTAGTGTGGTTGTGGTGTAGTATAGCTTGGCATGGCACAGTGTGATGTAGCGTGGTGTAACATAGCGTGGTATAACTGGCATCAGTTTTAGCTTCTGTGGAGAAAAGGATGGCTTGGAATTGTCACAGAAAAAAGATTGTCCTCAAAAGGTTGGTAAGGGACAGCTTTTCTCTGGATCAGACCCAAGAAAGGAGTAAGGGAACCTGAAGGGGATCGCTTGTGAGCGAGAACCTAGGAAGACCGTAGAGCAAATGTGTGCAAAGGCTTCAGCAGGGTGTCGGCTCACTGGATGAGACTAGAGTGGCTGGGCCCTAGGGCAAAAGGCAGGGTAGAGGTGGGTCGGCCAGGGAGGCAGGGGGCGCATTGGGTTGGGCCTACCCTAAGCAATTTGTAAGGTCCTTGCTGTCATGCTGAGTCACATGGGAGGCATTGGAAGCAGCCAGCCATGGGCAGGAGGCCAAGTAGGAGGGTGCTGGAGATTGCAGCAGCCGTGGGAGAGTGGTGACGTTGCCCGGTGGCAGTGGAGGAGATGGGCTGCGGATGTAAAGTTGAGCATCTGGATATATTGTGCAGATAGAGCCAGCAAGTCTTTCTGAGAGGGAGTTGAGCAATAGGAGAGAAAGAGAGAGACCAAGGACTCAGGCCTGAACACCCGGAAGGGTGGAGTTGCCATGTACTGAGAGGGGC
>PVJA010007623.1:54046-67917 GCA_004027025.1 Myocastor coypus
CTCTCCCTCTCCCTCTCCTCTCCTTACACCCCTCTCTCTGTCTGTTGATTATAAGGAGTTGCCTCTCAGTTATGAAGGCTGAGAAGTGAAGTCCCACAACCTCCAGGCTGTTTTGACAAACTACAGAGCCCATGGTATAGCTCCAGACTGAACGCTAGCAGGACCCAGACTCCCAAGGACTGATGTTTTACTTTGAGTCTGAAGCAGGGGGGAAAATGCCATTATTCTAGGATGAAGACCACCCATCCACCAGAAATATTTCTTCTGCCTCTAGGAAGTCAGCCTTCAGTTTCTGTAAGTCAACTGATTGAGTGAGGCCCAACCACACTGTCAAGGGCCATGTGCTTTACTCAGCCTACTAAGTTAATTGGTCATCTCATTTAAAAAGAAATCACAAAAATACTCAGAATAATGTTTGGCCAAACATCTCGGCAGGAGGACACATCAAATTATCCATCACACATGTCTGGTGGATGTGCTAAGGAAGATCACCTAATGATTCTGAGGTTCAACAGAGAGGTCTGTAGGCAGTCCTGGGAAATCTTGATGATACTCAGATTTTCCCAAGAGCAAGATCTGAACTTGCTGAACATTTGTAGCCAACATAGAAATAAAGAGTCAATATCAACTGCCAAAGAAAGAAAGAAAGAAAGAAAAAACAAACTATGGATGAAAATCAGGCAAACATTTAAGTAGTTAATAACCTTTGCATGCCATCATACTACAAATACCCAATGATTTTATTCTCTAGAGAAACATTACATTACAGAAATCAAAATTAAGGCAATTACAAACACCCCAAATAGACCAGTAGTGCATTTGTAGATCAAAGAACACAAATAAACTACTCATGTGATTTTTATCAAGAGAATTAAATACTGGAAAGAAAATGAACACAGCTAGCTGGAAAACAAACAAACAAACAAAAAAACCCTGCTTGAACAAATGAAAAACTATCTCTGGGGCAAATGACAAGAAAACTGGCTGTGGCAGAAAACTTGCAAGAGATTATCAATAATTGCTCCAACAAAATGAGCACGTGTAAAGCCAAGCTTGACATGCTATTGGAACAAACATAAGTAGGAGTAAGTCAGTAAGTAGGAGGCAGAAATACTCTTTTAACAAAGGACATACAATGGATAGTCGCACTTAAATATAAATCTATTGTCGAGATTATGAATTTACTCTTCAGTTTGTTCTGATGTAATCAATGCATAAGATAAAAGGCAGAATAACAGAACATTCAAAGAGCAATAATTTTTTTTTAATAAAAGCAGAGGCTTGTGATATCAAGATAATTTATCTACCTAAGAAGTGAAATGTATTTGTTACTCCAACTGGAGAGAAACATTTTGGCTGAGTTTACAGATAGAGGAGTTAATAAGGTAGGCAGCTGACCTATCTCTTCAAGGAGCAGGCTGGGTAATCAATGTCTTTTGAGGTTCTGTGACTCGGCTTTTTAATTTGCAGTATCACTGAAAGCAATTTCCTGGCATTCCACAGTCTAGCTCTAGGGGCCAAGTAATTGGTGACCCTTGGTCTTTGTAAACAATCTGAATAACAAAGATCACAAAAGAGACCTGAGAGGGATGTTCAGTTTAAATTGCATCTTTCTAGGCTGCTAGTTCTCAAAGACAGATCTTCAGAAACCTGGAATGGCAAAGGCTATCTTGGAAATGGAAAAGTTCAGGAGAACGTGGGGAGGGGACGCCATGGTCATTAGAACCACAGAACTGCACTGGCTGTGGTCCTTTTGTGTCACCCTTATCCCCAGTTTTCTGCACCCAGAGGTTGATCTATTGTGGGCAGAATTGCCCAGACAGCTAGAAAGGAGTGTTTTCCTTCCTCTTTTCCAAAAGTCACTGCTGTCCTCTCAAGCCTGAGCTCTTTTTCTGGGCCTCTCCTGGTGGTCCAGCCACACTTCCTCCCCTCTGACCTTCCGGGTTTGCACCTGTTGCTCCTCTCTGGTTGCCTCCACATCTCTTCTGAAAGGAGAAGTGATACTGCCTTTACCTCGCTCACTCCATTGCGAAACTGGCAGTTCCTCCTTGAAAGCTTTCTGAACCACTTGACATGGACTCTTGTTCCCTGATCAGGAATAGGAGTGCTAAGAACCTTTTAAAATTTCAATTCAAAAGAAGAATTGAAGGGCAGAAACAATGCAGTCCTATACAGTAGTTGATAGAATACATTCTACAATGGTATGAAGGTAGCGCAAGAGTAATACTCCTGGATGGAAACCACTGGTGAGGTATAGATGATACAGAAAATGTTTGCTTCCAGTATTAACGGGATTCACCTGGCTCTGGGGAAACAACAACTGCTTAACCTTTGAGGTTTTCTTCATAGCCAGAGACACCAGAGGAAGAGGGCCTCCGCCTTGCAAAGACCAAAAGCTGGTTTATATGCGTGATTTTATAGGGCTGACATGAGGTGTGGCAAAAGGAAGATTCAAGTCAAAATTATTTAAAAACTAAGCTCTAGGCTAAACCAAAGGCAGCTACTTGTGCTCATTGGCCTTGCTGAAGCTGGAGAAGGCCACGGGGATCACCTCCAGTTACCTTTCACTAGCACTGCCCAGTGTAAGAGTGTAATGAACTTATAAACTACACCCGCTGGACCATTATAGAAAGAAACAAAGCCAAAACAGCACCATACAATAGGAGATACTCACAACTAAGCTGGATCATCACTAAGTTACACATCAACTGGCAATGCTAAAATGCCCAAGATTACCAAGAAGCAACCATTAGTGAAAATGAACCCAAAACCTTTTAACATCACTTACCATGCCTAATTATCTGATACCAGGTATAATTATGATATTATGTATAATTTTGGTACCATGGCTTACATCATATTACATGTCATATTGAATTTCTCATCTAAAATTATCAACATATTGATTTGAATAAGTCTAAAAGATGAGTAGTCTAAAACAGGTATTGTAAGAGCATTACAGAGAGTCATATTTACTTATTCATTTGTGTGATAGATTTTTTTTGAGCACCAATTACATGCTATGTAAAGTGACAAATTCTGGTTGGTACAGTGTTAAATTGTATGACTTTGTAGCACACACAGTACAAGAAGAGCAGAACTAGGAAGAAAGAAATAATTTCAAGTAGGCCATGATGGGGTGAATACTGCAGCATGTAAAGGTGTGGGTGTAACCTTTGGGTGGGCTGGAGCTTGGCTGAGGCCTAAAACGAGGTAATGCCCAACTTCTCAAGGAGACACCCATAGCTGGAATGTCCCAAGTTTAATAGGCTGGAGAAGGTGTTTGTGCTGAGATCTTCTAGGGATTGAAACAACTGCAACACTGGAACTGTGTGACAGGGGTTAGAAGGGGTAGACAGGACAGCCAGGATCTCGTACACTAACAGGTTTCACCTGTGCCAAGTACTCTGGCACTCTAGTACTGCAGCCAGGACTGAGGATGGTCCCAAGTACTAGGTGGTTATTAATACATTTAATTCATTTGTCCATTTCACAAGTATTTAAGGAGCCCTTACATGGGTCAGGAACTGCAGCCAGGACTGAGGATGGGAGTGAACCAAGTGGAAAGGGGACTTTGATCCTAAGGGGGCAAGTACCAAGGTAGACACTTGGAAAGTTAAACCACATTATCGGATTGACCAGAGTATGAGGTTTTAGTGCAATGATGAAAACATGGTGCTGGCAGTAAGAATTTTAAGTCACAAGAATAGGGTTAGGATAGGATATTCTGAAAACTTGTCTCTCGGGAGATCTCCTTGAAGAAAGACCTAAAAGCCAAGGAAGAGCCATTCATACACAGCATAGGGTAAAGAGTGTTAAAGACAGAAGACTGTCCTAGAAGAATGCTCCGAGTATCATGTCCTGGGATTGGTGAGGAGCTTCTTGCTCCAAAAGCACAAAGATTGGTGAAGCTGGGACATAGGAAGAGTAAGGAAAGAGGTGACCCTGCAGGGCCAGAGGGGTCAGCAGGGGTCTGATTATGGCAGGTAGTGAAGCCCAAGATGATTGAGGAGGACATTTAAGGCAATAAGCATGAGATGACCTGAAACACTGATGGCTTTTGGGCAGAGCGTGGCATGGGTAGGCAAGAAAGAAGGAAAGCAGAGAGACCAGAAAATAGGTCATGACACCTGCTGAGACCCAGGTGGCAGGGAGGTGACAAGAAGTGGGTGTTCTTTGAAGGGGGTTCTGTGGTGTCCTGTGAGGCCTGGATGTGGATGGCAAGGGAAGCCTTTCATCACAGATGGTTCTTAGCTAGGCAGCCTAGGGGGACTGGGCCAAAATTAAGCCATTTTCTTGAATGCAGGCTGATAGGAGTTGGGTAGCATAGGGTTTATTTTGGCTCACGTTTTTTTGTTTTTAATTATTTTTTTATTACTGCCTGTTCATAGTATGGAATGATTACATTCTTTGTGGAGACTGATAGATATACAGAACCCACTTCAATTATTTTTAATCTTCCTCCTGGAGCCCTTTCCCCCTCTGCCTTAGTTATTTTTTCTTATTCCTAAGACAAAATACCCAACACCCAAAGTTAAACCAAGAAAGATTGATTTCAGGTTATAATCTGAAGGAGTTCCAGTCCCTAGTCAACTGGTTCCAGTGCAGGGTGGCATGCCAGCAGGTACTGCACAGCAGGAACAGTTCACAGCTGGTGAGCAGTGGGCAGCCAGCTGCCAGCTTGCCTTTCTCCGGGCTACCAGCCTCTTGGGTGGTGCCACTCAGAACTACACTAACTCCGGTCGGTGGACTAAGTAGGTCCACTCACCCTTCATCTCAGGGTCGGATGCCCTGGATGCAGCTGGCAAGGAAAGGCTAAGCTCGACCTAGGAGTGCCTGAGGCTCCTAGCAGCAACCAGCTCTAGTGTCCCCCATGATTTGGTCACCTTCTGAAGGACCCACTGCGAGCACAAGAGACTCTTGGGGGATATCTAGCTATAAACCATAGTGGGCACCAAGATGCAAAGCTGAGCTGCGGGATCTGCTGTCTCACCCACTACCCAGAACTCCACTCTTAGTGCAGCTGGCAGGCCTGTGTTCCCACCAGCCAGCTGCCCAGCCAGAGGTACCTTTCAGGGTCCTGGCTTTCCACTGTGGCCTCACCTCACCCTCAGCCTGAACCAGCCCAGCAGACCCCAAGCACAGCCAGCTGATGAAGTACATCGTCCCCTGCACTGGCATGTCTGGGGGCGAGAGTCATTGGGAAGACACTTTCATCCTCTAAGAGGGTGGCACCGCTGTGGCTCTCACCTGTTCGGTTTCTCTTTCCTTCTTTTGTCATTGCCTCCAGAAAAATTTCCATCCATTCCAACGAACCCCATCATGTCCCTGACTACCACCTCCCTTCAATGGCTTCTGAATTTTTATGCTACCACTTACTTAAGAAGTTCATACCAAAGTTTGATACCAAAATGGACCGCAGTGTGGCATAGAATTACCACATTAAACTGTTCGCCCAGTCTCTCTTATTTTTAGCGCGCTCTCTCTCCTCTCTCTTCTCTCTCTCTCTCTCTCTCTTTCTCTTAATTTATTTATTTATTTGGCACAGGGTCTTGCTATGTAACTCAGACTCATAGTGATCCTCCTGTCTCATCTTCCCCAGTGCTGGGATTACAGGTGTGTGTCACCACTCTGGTAATTCCGGGACTAGCATAGCATGCAGTACCAGGGATTAAACCAGGCTCCTTGTGCATGCCAGGCAGGTGCTTAGACCCTCAAGCTATCTCCCCAGCCCACAAAGTTTCCAGTCTACACCCCGCCCCCCCCCAAAGCCCCCCCCCCCCCGGCTCTCCACAAAGTCTCTCTTGATTGAATTATCTTGGGACTAAAGCCCAGAACTATTAAACATCATCTTTTCTTCAGCTACAGTTTCCTTGAAAGTTTCAACCTTTAGGAGAAAGTGCTGGATGATACTGGGCACCCGCCCACACTTGGAATTGACTTCTATGACGTCACTTCTTTTAGGGGTTTTGTAGTTAACATAGATGTTAGGAGGTTGAAATCTGCACTGCTGAGTGCAATTATTTTTCAGAGTGTGACACAGATCCTTAGGCCTCCATAAATTAATGGAAGCAGAACCTCGACGGAGTGGTCCCAACCTTTAATGACTAAAGGTTCTTCCCAGTCTCTGCAGAATCCTAGGTTTCCCAGTTGCCAAACACAGTGAAGGGAAAATCTCCCCTCTCCACTGAGGGCTCAGTTTCCTTTGTATCTGAATGGCTACCTTTGAAGTATTATTCCTTCAGCTTTGCCGGTAGCCCAGCCATCACTCCCAGCCTATTCAGTTTCACTACTGCCTCTGGTTGTTTACGTGTGACACCTGCCAGGTGGACCAGACCTGACTTTATCTCCTTCATTGATGGATTAGCTCCCGCCTGGGGTCATAGCCATCTTAGTAGTAGACATAACCTTGGAAAGGTAGGGGGTGAGGTCAGATCAAAGATAAGCTAAATAGCTGACCTGTTCCTATGAAAGCATGATGATTTGCCCTCTCTCTTTATCCTCTATTTTTCCTGAATCAGTATCTTTCGATACTGTTTATGTCTCGGTTTCTGAAGATGTCACTTTCTCCTACTCTCTTCTTCCCATGGAGGATTTGAATATTAATCCGCAAAGGTCAACCAAGCTGCCATAGTAACGAACGGGTTATTTCCGTGGTTGAGCTCGAGCAGTTAGAGGCAGCCTGTTTTACACAGCCATAGCACGGCAGAAAAGCTAGGACTTGTATCGCAGTGGCTCTCTGACCTACAAACACCCTGATTCTGAATGTCCTATATATAGGGATGTCTTGCTCTGAGTGCACTGTACGACGGAAGCATTGTCTCTTCGAGAGGCTGCAGCAAAGCCAGGGCTGCAGGAGTCTCCCTCTCTTGTTCTCCCTTGGGAAGAGTGATGTCTGCCCCGATGCCTCTCCTGCTGCCATTCGTGAAAACCCTGGCCCTCAGGAACAGGGCATAACGCATTCTCAGCAGCCCTTCTCATCCAGAAAAGCACTGTTACCCTTTGCATGCTGCCCACACTTGCCTGCATAGGCCTGAAGAGACTGGCTTAACATAGACTGCGAGGTTTTCTATGTAACTTGAAATCTAAACTTCAACTAACTTATAAGTGAGCTTCTGGGACATGACTGTCACGTAAAAAAAAAAAAAAAGCTCTAACACAGGATTAGTGACACCTGGTTTACTGGAGCTGACATTCCCTGTTGCATGCATAACAGCATGACTTTATTCCAGGCAAGGAAATGAACTCCTTTTAACATTACATTTGACTTAATTTTAATGCGAGTGTCTATCTCTCCTGGAAACTTTACCAGTAATCAAAACAGTCTGCTATTTTAGCTACTAGAAGATAGTTGCAATAACAGGTTAAGTCCTTTAGTCAGGTCCTGATTTTAGAAAGTATAACCTGTTCTTTGCACAGGATGTTAGGAACCCGTATTTCTAGAGGTACTGGAAGTCCAGCCTCAGGTTTTGAACTCCGTGCAAGGTGCAATGTCGACTGGTTGCAGCCTGCTTTATAGGGTACAACACTGGCTAACCCTTGCTATGCCTCCCTCCGAGTGTACCATCCTCTCACCACCATGAGGAAAGGCGTTTCCGTTTACTGATAAAGAGGTCAGGAGCACAGAAAGCAGACGACTGTGGATAAACCTTCTGCGTCTAAGCTCATTTCTTTGCTACAATGCAGCACTTCCATTTTCAGATAAAGTCTCATAAACCTGGCTTTTCATGGGGATAGTTCTGAAAAGTGACTTTATCACTTTAATCTCCTCTTCTTCATTTGTTAAGAAAAGAAAAACAAAGTCATTCTGTCTCCCTTCCTGTATTGAGAGGGAGAGGGAACAGTGCTGCCTGTGAAATGCTGAGCAACCTGGGAGGCGCTGTCAGGCCTGCCTGGTGGGCAGCGGAGGACCCGCTGCTCCTTACCTCAGGAGTTGTCCTACCACCACTGCTGTGATGCCTGCTTTGTCTTACAAATTTATTTACTACACAGGAAATAGAAAGCCCTCTCCCAATGCCATCCGTCCGTCCGTGGCATCAGCGCTGCACTGCCTCCAGGAAGGGCTGAGCATTAGCTCAGTCACCTGCTGTGGCCAGGTGGAGCTTGCCTTCCCCATGCTAGCAGAGCACATGGACACAAGGCTGGCCCGCTGCGGCAGGTGGCCCGAGCCCCACGTCTCTTCCAGGTCGCAGACGCCCGCTGCGAAAACGCCTTTGCCCAGACACGGACTGAGTGATAAAATACGCATCAGGCTGAACTCCGGCATTTTTCTCCCACGTCTTGGTAATCAAGCATGATTGAAAAAGCACGAGGTAGCAGGTGGCCCACGGTGTCACCAGCTGCCCAGGCTGTGCTTGCAGTTCCAAAAGCAAACATCAATAACCATTTGTTAAAAATTGGTCAAAAGACGCTCTCTGTGCTTTTGAGTTCTGATCACATTAACTTAATTTGTGTACATGGTGGATTTTGTAGCTACACTGACAGGCAAGCCAGAAGACTAGAATATGTCTATCTGCTTATGTATATCTATATACACTCATGTATGTGTATTTGTACAACATATAGGACACATCATGCACATGCATACATATCCACATGCACACAAATGTACATACATATGTGCATACTTGTACACACATGCAAATAATGTAGACATGCATATATACATATTTGTACATATTTATAAGCATGCATGTGTACACATACATGCATGTATACATACATATGTATACATAGCATCTGCGAAACATATACATCTATCTATCTATCTATCTATCTATACATATACACACTTCAGGAAAAGAAAAACAGCATGATGTGTTTTCAACAGATGGTGGTTACCCTTGTATGGGAGACCTTAGAGGGTGTCATGTAGCACTCCTGGCCCTTTGAAAAGAAACTCAAAATGCATGTGTGCTAGTGTCAATGGTGTTGTCACCAAGGTCATCCAAGCAACAGTTTACCCTACTCATAGATGTCTGAACACTCATGGCCACCACTTTGAGCACCTCTGGTAACTGTGGAGGCCAAAGATAACTTGTAGAAATCACATGTCTTGATAAATTTTGCATAAAAATATTTATTCAAGTTCTTCTCCTGAAGTATGTACACTCTAACTTGTAGTGAACTCTGCACAGAAATGAGAAGTTATTTTGATTGTTTTTTGAAAGACAACATTGCTTCATGTTGACAAAACTTATGTGAGTTGTTTCCAACTTTGAGCTTCTTGCTTTCCGCCTTCTTTTTCTTTGCGATGGGCAGCTACTGAGCTTTACCATGCACCCACTCCCTGCAGAACAAAGCAACTGGCATACCAGTCCCCTACAATACTGGTTAGGGACCCAGGCCACTAAACTGACCACTGAAATTTAGTGGCTGGTGTGTCATTGTAAGTGTAAGAGGTGTGAAACATTGCTCACCTTGGAGTGATGGATCAAGGCATGAGTGAGAACCTTCTTCTGCAAGAGGGAATCTGGGGGTGGGGGTAGCTGAGACTGAAGGAGGGAGAGAGGCCTGAGTGCGGAATGAAGGGAGGGAGAGGTGACGAGGGAGGGAGGAGGAGATTGACAGGAATCAGGTAATGGAGAGCAGGGGATGGCAGGGTAATGGGATCAGGCTGATGCTAGAGGGAGTGTTGGCACCCTGCCTGGAGGAAATCAGGGTGGGCTTAGTGGAAACAAAAGCCTCTCAGCTTTGTATTCTCTTCACTGCTCTATTCTTTTTCTTTTTGGCTTAGATTTCATGTGCGCTGGTGTTCTGGGAAAATTCATGTGCCAGTTGCATGCAGATGTTTGGTTCACTTTACTGCTTGATTCCATTTCAGTTTATGTGCGTCAGGTGTGGGTTCTGGGATGTGGGCAGGATTGGAGGGGGAGAGGCGAGTGTGCATCCCCCATCATTCTGAGGTGATAGGTGCAACTGTGATGATTCCTGATGTCGTGCAGGATTGCATTCATGTGGGAGTACCCTCGGGGTGTTGATTTGAGATGACCCCATGAGGTGTCCTTTGTGGGGCTTCCAAGCCACGCTATGCAGGGGTGAAAGCACAGGTCTGGTAAGACTTTGGGCCCAGCCCACCTCCTTGGAGACAGCAGCAGCGGAGTCATTTGTCAGCTCAAGAGCCTCCAAAGGATCTTTTCACCTTTTGTAGCTTCATTATAAGGATGAATACTCTGTGGGTGAATTTAAGGAAAATACTCCCTCTGAAACCCCTACAGCAACCCTGCTGTAAGCACGAAGCTGTCAGGGGCCATGGAAAACAAAATGTTCCTCAGCAGATTTCTCTAGTAAACCAAGGGTTACATCAGTTCTCTGTGGGTTAGGGTCTAATATCTCAGTCCTCAGTGCATTTCAGGAAAGTTATCGTGCCAGTTCCATTTTTTCAGCTGCAGAATTGAAGGATCCCAGCAGCAGAGGGAAATAGATAGGTTTGGCTTCCTAACTGCATTAAGGAGTATTCTGTGTGGCTCTGGGCTCTGACTCCTTCTGTTTGCTGCCGCAGCACAAACAGGAAATTGCTTTTCCTGTTTTTGAAGCTTTTAGTTTCTGTTTCCTCAGCCACTCCACTCACCACCTTTACAAACAAAATCCTTCTGGTTATTTGTTCCTTAGGCAAAATCCTGGAAGAATATAAGACCAAATGTAAACAGTTGACAGATCTCAGAGGTGGATTTAAGTTAGTCCTTATTGTATAGCTCTCTTGGTTTATCTTTTTTGGTATAATCAGAATATGTACCTATATAATGTTATAGATAATTAAATGTATTTATTTGATACAACGTCTCACTATGCAGCTGAGGCTCACAGTTATCCTCCTGTCTCAGTCTCCTCAGCCCTGGGATTACAGGCATGTGTTACCATATCCAGCTTTGGTGACCCACACAGCACACACAGTGTTCCAGAGTCAGCACAGCATGCAGTAGCAGGAATAGAACTCGGGTCCTTGAGCTTACCAGGCAGGTACTTAAGCCGCTGAGCTATCTCAACAGTCCCAGAATATATTTTTAATAAATAAAAGAGATGAGGCTCTGTTTGGAACTTTGTGGATTCTGTTTTGAAAAATAAAAATTGCACACCTTTAGGTTTACCCACCCAAAGAACATGGATTGTGCATTTCTTGTACTTTTTAAGTTCTAAGAAATCATGTATTAGTAAAACTCAGGTGGAATCTTTAACAATCTTTCTGTATGGAAAAATATACTGACAGGAAATCCTTTAGGTGCAGAATTCCCAGTATTTTATTTATTTTTTGATTAATATATTTGTTTATTATGTTCTTAAGAGTAAAAATAGCAGAAACAAAAATAAAAAAATAGTGACAAGAGTGCATATAGTACAGAATTTCAAAACAAGAAAAATCTAACAATGGTTGCACTACTTATTTTCATCATCAAATCAGTATAAGTCAACAGACATAGGTGTGTAAGACTGATCAAACAATTAAACATTAACACTTTCAATAAACATTTACCTTTTTAACTCTTCCAAGTGCATTTTGTATTTAAGTTACTCTTCTAAAAGAAAGAATTATAGGGGTTGAGAATGCAGAAAATGCAAGGTCCTAAGGTTGATTCCTGGTACCACCCAAAGTTTATTTATTTCTTCTTTTAAGTCCTTACACTAGGGAGACTACACGGTATTTGCATATGTATGTCTGGTTTATTTCACTTATGAGTATATGTTCAAGATACATCCATTTATATATGAAGTCTTCTAATTTATCATTCTTTATAGCTGAGTAATATTCTATTTTATGAAAATGCCACATCTTTTCAACCAGTCTTCAGATGATGGGTATTTTGGTTGTTTGCAGGATTTGGCTATCACAAATTGTGCTTCTATGAATATAGGTGCACAGATATCACTATGATATGATGTTTTCAGTTCTTTTGGAAAAATTCCCAGTAGGGGGATAGCTGGATTGAATGGGATTTCCAGCTCTAGTTTTTTAAGGAGTCTCCACACTGCTTTCCATAATGGTTGCACTAGTCTGTGTTCCCACCAGCAGTGGAGAAGTATTCCTTTTCCCCCACAGCCTCTCCATTCCCAGTATTTTAAACGAGGGTGAAAATTAGTCAGCAAAGGCCTGTAGGCCCTTAGGAAAAAGTGGTCACTGAGTGACCAGTGAAGAGCCTCGGGGTCCAACGTCCATGTGTTGTCTTCATCTGGTCTTGCTTTGTGACTGCTAAAGGTTGTTACAGGTATAGAGTTTAGCCCCTTTGCTGGGAGGTGGTAGAAATATTGGTGATGCAGAGGGATAATTTCTAATGTTCCTCCTGGTGATGTGAAAACATGACATAGCCTGTATTCCTAGCCTACTCTTTAAAGAGTGACTTGTTCTGCTTCTAAAAGTATTTGAAAGTGCCTGGAATTGGAGAAGAAAGAAGCCATGATTGGACCAGTGAGGGCCTGAAGTAACTTTCTGCTTAGAGAGGGAAACACTGTCATGTGTAAGAGGAACAATGTTGCATATCTAAAAGTCCACGCTTTTCATATGTCAAGATAGTCACTTTGGCCTCTTTTATTGACAAAACATTTGTGTATTACATTGATTAATATATAAAATTGCATATAATTTTAATTGAGGCATAGCAATAGCTTAATTACACTAAAATAATAAAGTTTATTTTAATCAGAAATCTATAAATATTCCAAAACAAACAACTGAGTAATTCTCCATATTGGAGCTGGGAATGCAGTATGTTGAAGAGCTCTAAATTAACTTGGATTTACAGATGCAATGATTAGGTGTGGTCAGTAACTAGGATTGGGATGATATGAGAATATATAGGACTTGCAGAAATGAGTTTCTCTTTAGATATGTTGAGTTGTAGCATCCATAATAATATCGAGGTAGATGTGTCCAGTAAGTGATTGGACCTATGGATGCAGATCTCAGAAAAGCTCAGGGAGGATGATACTGCACTCATGTGTCATGGATGCAGAAGTCCTCAGAGTGTTGTTCCTGGCCTCACATTCAAATGTATGCCTGGTCATTTTAGAGACTGGTCTGAATATGACTTACATGCTAGAGTTAAGGCACTGGTAGACCTGCAGCCTTGCTGAAGGTTCTAGGGGAGCAATTCTTCCCATGTACTTTTTAGCTTCTAGAGGCTGCTCCCATCCCTTGACTGCTGACCTCTTGTTTCTGTGAGTGACGTTATCTTCTCTCTCACCTCCCTCTTTCAGGGACTCTTGTGATTCTGTTGAGCTGTAGAGATAATGAAGACTCTCAGATTCATTTATAAAGTCCCCTTTGGTATGTACAGCAGTATATTCATACATTCCAAGGATTAGGGTGTGTATTTAGGGAGGTCATTTTCAGCCTATGACAGGGATGTAGAAATAGCTTAGACAACTCGGTTCTCATTCAAAGGCGTTCCAGACTTAAGAAATACAGGACTTCCTCAATGGTGCATTTAAATCCTGATAAACTCACAGCAAATTGGAAATATTGTAGCTGCACCCCAATGTGCTATCTCAGCCACACAGTGCATCACAGAGCGTCAGTATTCCCCCTGTGGCTGTGGAGTAACTGGAGGTCACAGCTTGCTTCAGTTGCTCTGCACCCAGAGCATCACACTGTGCTCTTGGTGGCCTGGCATTAATTAAATTAATTAATGAAGGCCCAAATCAAAACTCTGTACAGTTTCTACTGGATATCTGCGATGTTTGCACCATCATAAGAGCTATGCTCAAACTATAGCAAAAGTTTAAATTTTTAAAAATGTCCATTAATTTCACTCACACTATCCTCTAGTGCTTTGAACACTTGTTGTCTTTTAGTTCTTGACACTTCCTGAAGCAGTTCTGGGTATCCTCTTCTGTCATTTTTGGAGGTGTGATTAAAAAATATATGGTGGATGCTGCTT
>PVJA010007624.1:0-67686 GCA_004027025.1 Myocastor coypus
GGCTGGGGAGATAGCTCTGTGGCACAAGTATCTACCTGGCAAGTGCAAGGTCGTGAGTTCAAACCCCAGTCCCACAAATAAAATAAAATAAAATAAAATAAAATAAAATTCATCTGGAACCAGAAGAAACCTAGAATAGCAAAAGCAACCCTGAGCAACAAAAGACAGGCAGGAGGCATCACAATTCCTGACTTGAAATTATACTACAAAGCTACTGTGACAAAATTAGCATGGAAGGATCAATGAAACAGATGAGAAGATGCAGACACATCTACAAACACACTCAGACACCTTATCTTTTTTTTTTTTGTCTTTTTGAGACAGGGTCTCGCTATGCAGTTCAGGCTAGCCTTGAGCTCACTTTTGTAGCCCAGGCTGGTCTCAAACTCGCACCGATCCTCCTGCCTCAGCCTCCCGAGTGCTGGGATTACAGGCGTGAGCCACCACGCCCGGCAGCCACCTTATCTTTGACAAAGGGGCCAAACATATTCACTGGAAGAAAGATGGCCTCTTTAAGAAATGGTCCTGGAAACACTGTGGTTTTCCACATGCCACAGGCTAACATTAGACCCAAGCCTAACACAATGCACAAAACTACAGTCAAAATGTATCAAAAATTTAAATATGAAAACTGAAATACTAAATCTTAAAGGTACAGGGGTAGGTAGAGAGTTAATGAACAAAACTAAACTACATGGGAAACACTTCAAACAATCAACAATGTGATCTGGGATCACATCTTTTTTTAAAAGTTTCTGCACATCAAAAGAAACCACCAACAGAGTAAATAAAAGGAAAACCCAGAGCTGGCAAGATAGCTCAGCAGGCTAAGTGCATGCTTTGGCAAGTGCAGGGAGCAGGATTTGATGCCTGGTCCCACATGGTATGCCAGCCCCACGCCGGGGCATGCTGGGCTGGTGACCTAGTTCAGGCACACATGTAAATTCAGTGCTGGGCAGGCTGAAAATGGGAGGATCACTGTAAGTCCAAGCTGTGTAGTGAGACCCTGTACCAAATACATAAAATGAAAAACAGAAAGAAAATCCACAAATTGGGAAAAAATTATAGCTGACTATCCCTTAGACAAAGAACTTCTATCTAAAAAAAAGGAGCTTATATCTAGAACATATAAAGAATTTAAAAAAGCCAGGCGTGGTGGCTCATGCCTGTAATCCCAGCACTTGGGAGGCTGAGGCAGGAGGATTGGTGTGAGTTCGAGACCAGCCTGGGCTACAAAAGTGAGCTCAAGGTCAGCCTCAACTGCATAGCGATACCCTGTCTCAAAAAAAAAGACAAAAAAAAATTTAAAAATATCATGTCTCTAAAATTCAGACCCAATCCAAAAATGGGTGTCTGAGATGAATATACACTTCACAAATAAAGAAATACAAATGACAAATATATGAAAAAATGTTCAACATCATTGGTCATTCAAGAGATGTAAATTAAAACAATACTTAGATTCCATCTGACACCAGAAAGAATGGCTATCATCAAGAAGTCAACCAATAATAAATGCTGGAGAGGCTGTGGGGAAAAAGGAACCCTTCTCCACTGCTGGTGGGAGTGCAGGCTGGTGCAACCATTACCGAAATCAGTGTGGGAATTCCTCAAAAACACTAGGATTGAAGGTCTCATTCAAGCCAGCAATTTCTTACCTAAGTATTTTTCCAAATGAACTGAAAATATCATACACAAACCGGGCGTGGTGGTGCACGCCTATAATCCCAGCACTTGGGAGGCTGAGGCAGGAGGATTACTGCAAGTTTGAGACCAGCCTGGGCTACAAAAGTGAGCTCAAGGCCAGCCTGAACTGCATAGTGAGACCCTGTCTCAAAAAGACAAAAGAAAAAAAAAAAGAAAATATCATACACAGGTATATATGGGCACTCATGTTTATAGCAGTGCCATTTGTCATAGCTAAATCTTGGACACAACCCAAATGCTCATCAACTAAGGAATGGATTTTAAAAAGGTAGTATTTTTTACACAATGGAGTATTATTCAGCTATAAAAAAGATATATTTGAGGATTTTATAGGTAAACAGAAGCATTGTATTGGTAAATGAAATAAATCAGACCCACTTATGCAGGCATCGTATTGTTTTGCTAGTGTGTGACCCTGAAGAGTAAATAAAATCCGAAAAGTCTGACAGATACTGTGAAAGGGAAAGAATCTGTTCCATGGGAAGAAATAACTGGGATGAGGATGAGGAATGAGGAAAAGGACAAAAGGAAGAAGGGAAAAGATACATTCTTGTATATATGCAGGATAGTTCAGATAATTGTACTGCTGATTTCTACTGGTCTACTGAAAAGAGCAGCTGATGCTTACATTTTTTCTTTTTAATTTCTTACAACTTTTTAATTTTTTACTAGTTTTGCAGGTTTATATCTGGTAATGTAACGTAATGTAAACAACTAATTTGAAGATAACATTATGCAATATAACAACCATTTTTGCATTACTTCTATTTTTTTTTTAACATTTTGCATTCTTTAAAAAAATAAAAAGACAGGAAGAAGCTGGACATGGGCACATGACTACAGTCCCAGCCCTCTGGGAGGCTGAGGCAGAAGGACGGTGAGTCCCAGCCCAGCCTGGCATCTTAGCCACCTGGGGAGATCCTGTCTCTATGAATAAAACAAGGAGCTAGGGCTGCAGCTCAGTGTGAAGATCCTGGGTTTGGTCCCCAGTATCCCCTTTGCCTGCCAAAATAAGAACAGAGAAGGTGGCCTGGATGCCCTGCCTTTCTCCTCCTCCTGTCCCCTGACCTGTCACACCGTCACTGGACCTCCCACAGGCTGGTCTGAGGAGGTCTGCAGAGAGCAGCAGCAGCTCCCAGGGCACGCTTAGGCCACGCCGTCCACCTGCCCCAGGGAGAAGGGCTGTGGGTACCCTGAGCTGGGCAGCAGCCCGGGGGCCACACAGACACAGGACGAGCTAACTGTGGTGCTCTTTAGCAGGTCCAGTGGCTATGCTGGGTTCAGACAGCACAGCCGAGGGCCCAGGCAGGACACACAGACAGGCCGCGTATGTGCTCAACAATGACAACTGCCTCACAGGGGTGCACGGTCACCTATGTGGCAACTGAGAACAGGACTCAAACCCAGGCACAAGGCAGCTGAAAGCTGGTGTTCTTGTCTTAACACACACCATCCCAGATGGCACTGAGGCCCGAGCCTCATGGGAGCCAGCAACATGGGCCCCAGCTACTGCCACACTGCAACACACTGCCTGCCATCAAGCCCCATTCGTACCAGCTGCTCCCCCACTCAGCCAGGGGGTGTCAAGGGCTCTGGGAAGTACGTTGACCTCCTCGTTGACCTCCTCGGGGCTCACCTGCCTGCTGCTGTCGGGTCAGTCTCTGAGGCTTCTCTCGGAGCTCATCCAGGGTACGGAGCCCTTCTTGGTACCACCGAGTGGCGGTCTTCACCCCGACCCCAAAGATCTGGGTAAAAAGCTATGTGGGTGAAGGACAGATGGCAGGTAAGGTGTGAAGCTCCCTGAGCAGATGGCCCTGCAGTCCCAGACTACACCTCTAACGTCAGCCTGCCAGCCCACTTGAACCACTGAACAGAGCACTCTGCCACCCAGCGGCGAAGCCTGGGCGGTGGGCTCCTCCCCTCTGGAAACCCCCTTTCTCACTCCCAGCAGCCAGATCTGGCTTCATGGTTTTCCTCAACACACAGTGAACAAGAGGGTGTCTTAAGCAGGAGCCCTGAGGAGAGACCCAGAACCCCTGAGGTTCCCACACAGCAAGGGGTGGCCGACTGGTCCAGGGGACCTGACCCAGCCATGTCACGTGGCCTGAGCCAGCCACTCCAACTCTCCCCAGCACTTCAGCAGCTGCACAGTGGTACGGCTGTATCTGGGGCTGTGTTTCCTTATAGCAGGGACACCACTGTGTGTCACAGGAGGAGGACAGAGCTCTAGTGGCTGGCTCTGGGCTATCTTCTCCCTGATTTGTTGAATCTATAAGATGATGGAGATTACTATCACCTTAGCTAACAATACCTAACTTTAAAAATATAGAGGTTAGGACCAGGGAATATAGCTCAGTAGCACAGCGCCTGCCTGGCAAGTGCTAGGTTGTGAGTTTGATTCCCAATACCAAAAAGAAAAGAAAAATTAAACACATAAAAATACAGAGTTTCACTAGGCCTAGCAACACACACCTGTAATCCCAGCCAGATACTACAGACAAGGTGGTAGGTGGATTCCAAGTTCAGGGCTACCCAGGACAACTTCTTTGTTCTCAGAACAGAACAATAAAAAAGGCTGGGCCCTTAGCTTGGTGGCACAGAAGTTGCTTAGTGTGCATAAGACCATGGGTTCAATCTCCATCACTGGGGAATAAAGAATGTTAAAAACAGGTGATCCTGAATGTCCTAGAAAATTCTCTGCGCACAAGCACTGCCTCCACTTGGCGATCTCGTGTGTATCAGGTATCGGCTCAGCTGCCATCGTCTTGCTGAGACCTTTCCTGACCCCAGAGCCGGGTCAGTGCTCCCTCCCTCCTCCCCACATGTGCTGTGGCCTGCCAGCTCCTGCCTGCCTGCGCACCTTCATGGTCCGGTACCTCTCAGAGCTGCGAACCCTCTCCACCTCCTCACACGCTCCTCGCTCCAGCAGCTCCTGGGGAGAAAACAAAGCACAATTCTAAGCCCCTGGGACTGGAGAGAAAGAGAACAAGCAGTCAGGGGTGGCCCAGGGGCCCAGGGACAGGGTGGGCCCCTCCCAACCCTTCAGGGAGGCCCTGTGATGTGGGAGTCCAGTAGGGCTCAGCAATAGACACTGCCTGGGAATGTGGGCAGCACGGGTCCAGGGCAGAGCTCCTCAAGGCCGCAGGGACAGCAGCTGTCACCAGCAGGGCAATGCTGCAGATGTTCATCGAGTCCCAAGTGATATAAACATTTGCTTTCAAAATGTGTATGACTTCACTTAAAAGCATCCTTCGTCACTGTTTTTGAATTGAAAGCACTCAGAAAAGCGGCTCCTTGTGTCAGGTTCTCAAAGGCCTCTATTCAGGATACCCTCTCCCAATATCCTAAGGGGCTGGTGCTTATGTCGGTAACACCAAGGCCAGTGGCTCCCTGTGCTAAGTCCTTGGCACTGAGGACAACCTGCAGCGCCTTGGGACAGGTCTGTCCCTCCCCAGTGGGCTCTGAAAACAGAGGGCTCTCCCGCCCCCACTCAGCATGGCAGGCACCAACCTGGATGACACTAGAGGAATGTTCTCCAAAGTGTGGCAGCCCCTGCAGCTGGCTCAGTGCTGTGACAGGCCAAGGCAGCGCCTTGAGCACCGAGGCTGCTCTACGGAAGGAGAGGAGGCGACCCTCGCTGCCTTCAAAGCCTGCGGCCTCTGCCAGTATCTCCAGAGCCTCCTGCAAGGAGGGGCCCTTGGTCAGCCCTGAGCTACCATCCAGCTGCACCCCCAGTCTGAACCCACAGGGCATAACCGGCTCCCCAAGCTCACTGAGAAGCTGCTGTTGTGGTGCACCAGAGGTGTGGAACGCTGGCAGGCATAGGCTGGCATCGGTGCAGCTGCTGCTGAGTTTGAAGGCCCCTTCCTGGGCTCAGCCGCCTGGGGAAGGGTGATGTGTGGGTCACGATGAGGCTGCAGGGCTGGCAGAAGCCAGGCAAGACTCTGGCCTGCCCTGAACATGGGTTCCCACAGGACGGAGGCAGCCGGTGGTCAGAGGGCAGCATATGCACTGGGAGGTGCTGGCCTGCACACAGACTGCGAGGGGACTCTTCAAGCCCAAGTAACAGCTGTAATACCTGCCGGACCTCCTGAGGAACTTCTGCTGCTGCCCCCATGCTGCATGCGCTCTGCCTCCCAGGCCCTCATAATCAAGTGGGCTGGGGGCCTCGTGGCTCACTCAGCATGTGGGTGCAGGCAGCCCAGCGCCTGCAAACCCTGAGGTCCATCCACTTACTCAGTGTGGAAGAAAGATCAGAAGATGCTAAAACTAAGTGAGGATGGGTGCTGTAACCGCCCAGCCCCAGCCCTGGCCATGGCACCTCTGCTGGCTTCCCAAGGCCTCTGGTGGTCGGTTGACAGCCCTTACTGTCTGCATCCTCTGGAGGACACTGAGGCACTGCTGCCACGTCACTAGGTGGCACCAGCTCACCTCCAGGTGGTGTCGGTCCTCCACAGGCACGGGCTGCCCAGCTGCCATACTCTCTGTGAACCAGCTGATGTCCAGCAGAGCTGGCCTGGGGCAGCCTGGGGGAGCAGCAGCCTCATGTTCCTGCCAGCGGACAGCCTCCTCCGCTGAGGTCCGCTCCATCACCACGTGTGTCACTTCAGAACTGGCGAAAGGAGAGGAAGAGGGTGAAGCCCGCGGCCCCACCTGTTCAGCTCCACACCTGTGAGTCTTTGTCTTTGCCTTGCCCTGCATGGTGACTACCTTTCATTTTTCAAATGTGACCTCCTCTAGAGAGCCTGGCCCCTCCTGAGGGTGGATGAATGTGTTTATCACTCTCAGAACTGTGATTCTGCCAGGCACCACCACGTCTAACCCTAACCCTAACCTGAGTGAGGAGGAGTGAGACTTTGAGCCCAGCCTGGGCAACTAAGACCCTGTCTCAAATTTTAAAAGGCTGGGTTCAATCTTTAGTACTGGGAAAACAAAACTGGTTTTCTGCCCCAGGTATGTTCTTACCAACAGCCTGACCGCGCTAATGTGCACCTTTCTCCACCTCAGAGAGGGGTGGTCTTCATCTCAGCGCTGGGTTTATGTACAGGTGGGCAGCCTGATTCTACGTGCACCCGGGCTCTGCAAACTTGCTGCATGCCTTAGGCAAGGCGGGTCTCTTCTCTTTTGCAGAGCAAAAGATGACGTGCACTGTAACACTGTTGCACAAAATGGTGCCTTGCTGCACTCCCCCTCGCAAGCCTCTCCCAGGTCAGTCTGATGTACTGCCATCCCTTGGGAATGTTTACTTAGAAACAGTAAGTAGAGAAGGGCTGCAGGAAACACTGGCCTCACGCTGATCTGCCCTCCCACCTCAAGACTGGTCTCTCGCTGGGCATCCGCCAGAATCCCTTCCTCTGCGGCTCTCTGACATCCTGGGCTTGAGTTTCAGTGATACCACAGAACACGTCTGGCCCTAATAAGTAGCACCCTTCACTGAAGAGGAAATCACGGCCAGAGAAAGGTCAGGTCTTTGAACCTCAGATGCGAATGAGCCGCAGTTAACAGACCACATAGAGGCCCGAGACAGCAGCGCCGCACCGCACCGCACCGCGTGAACAGGGTCCTCGGGGGCCGGGCACCTGTAGACGTGCAGGACGCGGAAGCCTTTGGACAGCGCCAGGCGGGTGAGGAAGGCCCGGCGGCTGCGACCCATGCGCGGCTCGGCTAGGTAGATCGCAACGCCGGGGAAAAGCACCGAAGACAGCGCGGAGGAGGCGGCAGCGCCGCCTGGAGACCTGGCTCGCGCTCGCCGGCGCTTTGGAAGCATCTGGGCATGCTCTCCGGTGACTCCGGGGGTCCGCGGAAGGAAGGCAGACGGAAGCCGGGAAGGAAGACGGACGGAAGCCTGACGGGCGAGGAAGTGGACACCGCCCCTATGCAAATAAGACCAAGGCCCCGCCTTCTATTTAATTACCCTCTTTAAAAGGACACCTCGGTGTGGGCGGGGCTTCATCTTGCTTTGCGGGCCGGGTGTCGGCCCAGGCCGGTCTGGCCCGCGGCTAGTTCTGCCGAAGGCCGCCCTGCTCCGCATCCGCGGGGTCTGCAGGATCCGTGGACGCGCGCGCTTCCCGGGGGCTCCTGGGGCGGCCGACTCGCACGCGCGTGATAACTTTTTTTTGGGCCAGTGGCGCTGGGACAACTGGCCGGCATTTTGGAAAAATAGAAATGGACGCCCTCCCTCACTGCTTAGCACCAAATAAATTCCAGATGGATCAAACATTTAAATCTGAAAAAGAAACCAAAACCTTACTGGAAAAAAATTAGTATCACCATGATCTTGGAAATACTAAAGGAAAAGAATGATAAAGCGAAGCAACATACAAAGTTAAAATGTGTTTAAAAATTATAAAGTCAAAAGGCAAACTGAAGGCTGGCCAAATAGCTCAGAGGATTAAAGTGCTCAGGATCTGGGTTCGATTCCTGGGCTTGTTGTGCTACCCCACACCCCCACCCCGCTGGGGCGCCCTGAAATGATCATTGAGACTGGGTGTGGTGGCGCGCGCGGCTGTAATCCCAGCTCTTGAGAGGCTATAAACAGGCAAGATCACTAGGAGTCTGATTTAGTAGTGAGACCCTGAACATGCTGTAGACCCTTGCCCCCCAAAAGACAAACTGATTACCTTTTGAATGTGACAGTTTGGAATTCAAATGAATTAGCATAATTATACATTTTTTATTAATTTTTATAAAAAATTTAAAAACCAATATAATCTTTTTTTTTAAACCAATATAATCTTGAAAAGGAGGAAAGTAATTAAATTTTCTATGGATAAAGAGACTATGGCCTAATAAAATCAGTGAAGAAACCCGAGTGGGTGATGCCCAGAAGTCCTAGCGGCTTGCTGTGCTGTTAATCCCGGAAGTCTGGGAAGGATGAGGCAGAAGGATCACAAATTCCAGCCCAGCTTGAGCATTGTAGTGAGACCCTGTCTCAAATCAAAATATCAAAAAGTGTGTGTGGGGGGGGTTTACCCAGAGTGAAGGCTCTGTGTGTTCCATCTGAGGAAGAGAAAGGGGAGGGGCAGCAGGAGGAGGGTGGAGGAGGGGAGGAGGAAGAGGGGACAGGGAGAGAGGTACCAGTTGACCCTGTCAGGAGACCGGGTCAGTCTTGAGAGGACAGCATGTCTGAAGGAGAATGCCTTCACCTGCTGGATTAGCGACATCAGTCCCCAGTGTGGACTGTGGGAGGGAACTGGAATTTATAGGAGGGCTCCACTTTCTGGGACCCAGTTTAGCAACCATGTTCAACAAAATGAAAACAAAGTAATGCACTTGGATCCAGCAGTTCCTTTTCCATGGTTGGAATCTGGCTGGATCTGTGGGTCGAGGGGGGACATCAGCTCTTTTGGCAGAGGCGTTTCCTGGCCGGCTGCCCCAGGGTGCATGTGTCTGGGACCTTCCAGCCCTGGGGAGTTGCAATCTGGGCCAGCTTGGCCTTTTATGGCTCCTTCTGGTTCTTACCCCGGAGTCCCATCTCCTCCTGGCCTGTGCCACTGGCCTGTCCACTCGCTTTTCCTCTGGCCTTTTTTTGTTGTCTTCCACGGCCTGTCTGGGCAACAGCTCCCTTCCTGGGCAGAGGCTGAGGGGGAGAGGCAGGCAGCTCAGCTTGTCATCCTCCTGGCCTCTTGCTCCAGGCCTCCTGACCACCCACTGCCCCTCCAGACAGGGGGGCGCAGACAGGCCTCAGGACCCTCACACCACAGCCAGGGGGCCAGGGAGCAGCTCTTTCGCCCCACCCCTCCTGCCCACCTCTGTGCTCCTCAGTATGAAACGCTGTTGAACATCCCTTGACCAGTTCCCTCACTCTCCATCCTCTAAAACTGGTTCCTTTCCTCTCCATGTCCGCATGTCAGCCCAGCCCTCCTTGGAGTCTTTCTTCCTCCTGGGCGACAGAGGCCACCCTGCCCAGAGCCCTGTGCAGCTGCGCGAAGGTTGGTCTAGCAGTTTTGCACAAGCACCACTGCCGGAAACTGGCTGGCTTAGAGATCGTCCGGCTCTCCATGCACTGCCGAGTGCACTGGGACCATGCAGCACTGAGAATGTCATGGTACAGACTGGACACAAGGGTGACGTGGACAGAACCAGGGCTCTGTCCACCCACGGAAAGGGCCTATGATGGAGAGCGGCAAATGGGGCTGGGTTTTCTTCTGCTTTTGCGATAACTTCCTGCTCAGAGACAATGCACAATGTCTTGGCATGGTGTGTGTGTGTGTCGGGGGCGTCTTAGGGTGTCTCCAGAGAGTGAGCATACTGCTGAGCCTGCAGTTCCATTGGGGGGGTCCTTTCGCTATAGGCATGGCTTTCATGACAGGGGCCCATTAGGTACCTGCAAGAGCAGAGGACAGCCCTGGGCTGCACTGAAGATCCCTGGCATGGAAGCACCACATTATGCCAGGCACTTGTAGAAACTACCTTCAGGTTTCTGTGCTCATTTGGCCTAATCTCCCCAATGGTCTGGGGGACTACTGTGGCAAGGGGGTTCCAGGTGGGTCTGGGGAA
This sequence comes from Myocastor coypus, assembly GCA_004027025.1. Lineage (NCBI taxonomy): Eukaryota > Metazoa > Chordata > Mammalia > Rodentia > Myocastoridae > Myocastor > Myocastor coypus. The sequence goes on from PVJA010007624.1 coordinate 10,207, forward strand.
GGGGTCTCATTCCCAAGTACAGCAGTGCAGAATGAGGCTGAGTCCTCTCAGTAACATTTAATTGCTGGATGTGTCCCGGGCATCCACATTTTATTAATTAATTAATTAATTTTTGGTTTGATGGTATTGAATTCAAGTCATTCACACTGAGCTACATCGCTGGCCCCTTTCTCATTTTGTATTTTTCCGCAGGGTCTTGCTAAGTCACTAAGTTGCCCACACTCAACTGGAATGTGAGGCTCCTGCCTCAGCCTCCCAGAGTGCTGATGTTATAGGCATGCACCACCAGGTCCAGCTGACATCTGAATTTGAGGAGCTGCCTGTGGATGCACCCTCCTTGAGACCTGTAGCACTGCATTGGGGGAGGGGCTGCCATAATGTGTCAAGGACTTGGTCCTCAGCTTGGTGCTATAGAAAGTGGAGTGGTGGTACAGGCCTGTAATCCCAGCACTTGGGAGGCTGAGGCAGGAGGATCAGTGCAAGTTTGAGACCAGCCTGGGCTACAAAAGTGAGCTTAAGGCCAGCCTGAACTGTGTAGCAAGATCCTGTCTCAAAAAAGAGAGAAAGTTGCCGGGCGTGGTGGCGCACGCCTGTAATCCCAGCACTGGGGAGGCTGAGGCAGGAGGATTGGTGTGAGTTTGAGACTAGCCTGGGCTACAAAAGTGAGCTCAAGGCCAGCCTGAACTGCATAGCGAGACCCTGTCTCAAAAAGACAAAAAAAAAAAAAAAAAAGAGAGAGAAAGTGGCGGGAGTTTTAAGAGTGTGATGGAAGGGCCTTAGGACCCAGGGTGCAGCCTCAGAGGGATCCTGCCTTACTATTTGCCCAAAAGCAATCAGCACAGATGACTGTGGACTAAAATTGCCACATCTGTGAGCAAAACTCACCTCTCCTCTGTGTAAATTGGTTACCCTGTGTGTTTCGTCATGGTAACAGGAAGATGACTAACACGGAGCCCTTCTGGAAGGAGGAGACACTGACAAGTTTATGTGCATAAAAGTAAAAGCTGGAGCCAGGCCTGGTGGTGCACACCTGTGAGCTCAGCGCAGAGGCAGGAACACCACAAATTCTAGTCCAGCCTGGGCAACTTAGTAAACTTAGCAAGACCCTGTCTCAAAATAAAACATTTTTTAAAAGGGGCTAAGGATGTGGCTCAGTGCAAATGCCCTAGGCTCCCTTCCCGGTAGCCCCAGAAAGAAAAGAAAGAAAAAAGTCAGAGGAAACCACTTAAATACCCAATAACCAAGACTGGGGGCCTAAAAGTTGCTGCCTCCACGCCGCAGACACATGCAGACATTAAGAATGACTCCGTGTGGTTTTACTCAGGGTTGCTGTTAGGAGTTGGGGCTGGAATGTCCCCAAGACTCACGCAGTAAAGGCTTGGTCCCCACAGCCGAATGCACAGCAGAGGTGGGGCTTTGGGAAGTGATCATCTAGCTAGGCTCTAACTAGATGCATCTGTAATGCGATGGGCTGATGAGAACTTAGAAGACGGGGCCTGGTTGAAGGCACAGTGGGCCACGTCCTTGGGGATGGCGTCGCCTCCCCAGGGCCCCCTTTCTCTCTCCAGTTTCTGGCCCACCTGAGGAGAGCATCTTTTTCCTGCTACACTCTTCTACTGTGGTGGCATTTCTGCTTCGCCACAGACCTGAAAGCAACGGAGCTGGGTTGCCGTGGAGGGAAACCTCTGAGGCCATTAGCCAAAGGAGATTTCTCCCCGCAGTTGTCTCTGGGATGAAAAGGCAACTATCCCAATCACCACACATCTGGAACGTTCTTCCACTAGAAACTGGGCCACCACCCTGGGGCATCCACACTGCAACAAAGGGACAGCGAGCATGATAGTTTGAACGAGGTTGCAGTGCCTTATGCTGAGAGGAAAAGGCCACACACCATGGTTAAGAGCACTTGAGGAAGGACAAAGTGGGCAGCACATTGGCAGGGAACGGGGGTGGGAGCAGAGGTTACTGTGGAGGACTGCGCAGGCCTCTGGGAATGTGGAATGTTCTTTGCTTGTAGCAAGGGCTCCGGAATTGTGTTTGCCAAACTTGCAATTATGCTCTGAGAGGGTGGATCCAACTATGAAAAGCATGCTTCGATAAACCTGATTTTCCAAAACTGGTTCAGTACAGCCACACTCACTGGCGTGTGAAGATGCCCATGGACACTGCTTGATGCTGTTCCCGATGGATGCCGAACCGAGTATATCCCACGAGGCCACATTTGTGCGAACTTGTTTCTCTAACATGTGATTTACATGGGCAATCCGGTGACGGCATGGCCAAGGAACTGCAGAGGTTGGATGGTTGAGCGGCTTACAGTGTTTTCACACTGCCTATCTGTTCTGCTGTTGCTACAGACGGTTTAGGGGAGAAAACAAATTTCCCTCCTCACCTCACCTGTGGATGGAATCTCCAGCCTGGGCCCAGGGCTCTGTCTGGGGCTGTCTGGGCGCTCCTCTGCCTGCATCCTCCCACTGCAGTGCAGGCCCAGGGAGGTACTGCGCACAGGCAGGCCAGCCCGGGATGGATGGGTGGCATCTGCCCTCCTGCTCTCTCAGATCCCCAGCGCTTCAGGGAAGTCCAGCCTCAGCCTTGGCTTCAGTGGGCTGTCCCAGCCTCCTGTCCTCACTCTGAGCCTGCGGTCCTTTCCTGTCTCCTGCTGTCCCCTCCCCTCTCCTCTGAGGCTCCTCCTTCCATTGCATCAGGCTCATGTTTTGGTTTATTTTTGCCCAGACACACGAACATGTATTTTTCCAAGATGAACCTCACCCGGCTTTTTCCTCTTCCAGCCTCCAGCTTGTAGAGTTCCCTGGGACGACCCCTTAGCACTCACGGCCTTGGGCACCTCCCGCCTGGGGCCCTCTGAACCTGTTCCCATCCTCGTGGAGCAAGAGGTGGCCTGGGCTGGCTGCCATGCACCACTGGGGCCAGGGTAACCTGCACCCTGTGTCCTGGGCCTGGGAGCAAGGCCCACAGAGGGGGCGTTTGGAACAGAGGGAATTGTTCTTTCTCAGGACAGGTGGCCACAGTCAGAAATCCAGGTGTCAGCAGGGCTGTCCTGCAAGAGTCCCCAGGGGAGTCCAGCTCATGACCTTCCTGAGCTTGTGGCTGTACCAGTCCAGTCTCTGCTATTGCTTTCTGTGACCCCCTTTCCTTTGGGTCTATTCGGGCTATGTGCTTTCTTTCTTTCTTTCTTTCTTTCTTTCTTTCTTTCTCTCTTTCTTTTTATTTTTTTAGAGAAGGGTCTACAGGAAGTTCAGGGTCTCACTATTAGATCAGATTTGTAGTGATCCAGCTGTTTACAGCCTCCCATGAGCTGGGATTACAGGCTCATGCCACCATACCCAGTCTCAGTCGGCATCTCAGCAACGCCTCAAGGGCTTTTGCTTGTGAGTCCTTTAATCTGCTGAGCTATTTGGTCAGCCCTCTTTTGTTTTTCTTCATTTTCTTTTCTTTTTTTTTTTTTTTTGTACCAGGAGTTGAACTCACAACGTTGCACTTGCCAAGCAGGTGCTGTGCCATTAAGCTATATCCCAGTCCATTTTTTTTCTTTTTCTTTTCTTTGATCTCCAAGGGATCAAACCCAAAAGTGGGCTACCACTGAGCTACATTCCCAGCTCTTCTTTTTTCTTTCTTGTTTTTGAGACAGGAGCTCACTAAGTTCCCCAGGCTGGACTCAAATTTGTGATCCTCCTGCCTCAGCCTCCCCAGAGTGCTACGATTACAGGTGTACTGCCATCTCTTTTCTTATAAAGGCTCTTGTTATTGGATTTAGGGTGCTTTAACTTAGGATGATCTTATCTCAAGAGTCTTAATCATATCTATAAAGACTCTTATTCCAAATATGACCACTTGAATTTAGGGGGTCACTTCAAACCTGCTACTCTGGATCCCCCTCTGCCTGGCCTTCTTTGACCCATGTAGACCCGTCAGAGCCAGGAATTCGGGTTGCTCGCTTGTGTTTGTTTGGAGACAGGGTCTCACCATGTCGTTCAGGCTGGCCGTGAGCTTTGGCGACCCTCATCTCTCAGCCCCTCATGTGCTGGAGTTACAGGTGTGTGTCACCATGCCCAGCTAGAATTGGGTTTTTTTTTTTTTTTTTTTTTTTTTACTATAAATGTGCTAGTGTTAGAGCTGCAACTTGCCCAGGGTCTGAGGGCTTCTGTAACAAACATGGATGTGTTATCTTGGAGAAAGTGGGGTGGCCTGGGTTTTATCTCAAGGACAATAGCAGTAGATAGAGAAATAGCACATAAACAGTATAGGGCCTATTTATTTGAGAACAGAACCATAATAAGAATTGAGTAATCCCTGGTCAGCCACCCTCTTCTGAGCTGATGGCAGGGCTTGGCCTGGGCTCGGTTGACAAACCCAAAGGGCCTACCTCTGAAGGGTACACCCCTGGAACAATTCTCCTACCACACCTCTGGGTAGCAAGGAGTCAGGGCTTCTGCCCCTTGGGGTTCCTTCCAGTCTTCCCAGCTCCCACCCTGTTCTTACACAGAACATCCAGAAGCAAAGATTCATATCCTCAGAAGGCCATCACTACTGCTGTGCTTGGGACAAAATCCAGGTACCAGGCTGGGTTGGGTGCCGCATGCCTGCACACCCATCAGTCTGGGAGGCTCAAGCAAGAGGATCACAAATTCAAGCTCAAGTTGGACCATTTAGCAATTTAATGAGACTTGGTCTTAAAAGAAAAACTCAAGGGAGCTGGTTGTGGTGGCGCATGCTTGTGAGCTTGGCACTCGGGAGGCTGAGGCAGGAGGATTTGGAGTTTGAATCCAGCCTGGGCAATATAGCCATTCTAGCAAGACACTGTCTAAAACAAAACAAAGCAAAATGTAAAAGGGCTTGAAACAGAGGTGAGTGCAGTCCCCAGTACTGAAAGTGTGGGGGGGGGGGGGAGACATGTGATTCCATCCATTAGAGACCAGACAGACAGACAACAATTCTGCTGGGAGAAAGTGGGGCATCACTCTCCGAACCATGGAGTGCTGTGTCACTGCTGAGTAAGCAGTTGATTTTTTTTGCGGGGAAGTACTGGGGCTCAAAGTTGGGACTTTGCGTATGCCAGCCAGGTGCTTATGCCACTGAGCTATCTCCTCAGCCCTCACTGCTGGGCAAGTCCAAGGCATGGGGAGAGGGAGTGTCCAGGGCACCTGACAGCCCAGCTGGAAGGAGACACCAAGTGATGCCCACGGAAGTGAGGTGTGAGATCCCTGGGGGATGCCAGGGCATCCACAAGGATAAGGAGCTAGAGTAGGCTGGCTGGAGAGAGAGCTGGGAAGCAGACAGACTGTGTGGCCCTGCCGGTCACTGGAAAGACATTGGCTTTGTCTTTGCTTGGTTTGAGACAAGGTCTGGCTATGTAGCCCAGACTGGCTTCAAACTCATGTGCAATCCTCCTGCCTCAGCCTCCTGAGGGCTGGGATTATGGGCAGGCATCACTATGCCTCAGAAGAGGGAAGGTCTTGAGCGGAGGCTGAAAGCGGGATGTGACTGCTTTCCACTTTAACAAGGATGCATAAGTCACAACATCACCCCTGGCAGGGAGGACTGTGGACTTCTGCCTAGCAGTGATGAGGTCAAGGGACAGAGCAAGGGTCTGCTCCAGCAGCCTGCAACCTGGAGATAGGACATCAGCTGTGTGGGGAGCGACAAGAGACCCTGAGTCCTGCCTGGAAAGCAGGGGAAGCTAAGGGGACCCACCTGGCCATGACGTGCTAGGACTGAGCCCCTCCTCCCAGCTTGGAGAATGCAGAGTGAGCTGGAGCGGGCGAGGGGTGGGGAAGCAGGGAAAAGGTGCTGGACAGGATAGCTCTCACTCCATCTGTAACAGCCCAATCCCCAAGTTTCCTTTCCACCCCCCACAGAGGTTTTTTTTTTTTTGTTTTGTTTTTTTGTCTTTTTGAGATAGGGTCTCACTATGCAATTCAGGCTGGCCTTGAGCTCACTTTGGTAGCCCAGGCTGGTCTCGAACTGGCACTGATCCTCCTGCCTCAGCCTCCCGAGTGCTGGGATTTCAGGTGTGTGCCTGGCTAGAGTTCTGTTTTTTTTTTCTGAGACAGTCTTGCTGTCACTCAATCTGCTCTTGAACCTCCAGGGATCCCCCTGCATCAGCCTCCCAGAGGCTGAGACTACAGCTGTGCACCACTGTGGCAGAATAAGCTTCCTCAGCAGAGATCTCCTGTCCCCTCATCCTGTCCCCTCATTTGGAAGACAAAGTGCACCAGGGTCCAGCAAAAGGTTGCTGTGAAAATTCTGTGTGGGTGGACAGAGGCCAAGCTGCACCCCCTGCCCACCCAGATACACACTGCTTGCTCTTGGTAGCTCGAGGTCAAGTGTGGCTGGCGGGACAGTCCCCCAAGACTTTGCTGACCTTGAGGACCAGGTGCCTAGGCAAGGGAGGAAGGTACCCCACCAGGTGGCAGTGGAGCAGGGTGCTCAGGATGGAAATGAGAACACCATGGCTGGATGAGCTACTCTTCCACCTTTTATGCTTCTTATTTTGAGACATGGTCTTGCTAAGGTGCTGATCTGCCTGGGCTGGATGCAAACTTGCAAGAGAGTTTTTTTTTTTTTTTTTTTTTTTTTTTCAGGACCAGGGTTCGAACTCATGACCTTGCACTTGCCAGGCAGGCACTTGTGCCATGGAGCTATCTCCCTAGCCCAAGAGAGGTATGTTGTTCTTATTTCTGCTTTGTTTAGAAATGTACAATGGAGCTGGCTAGTGCAACACTAGCGCATAAAGGGACAGTGGGTTCAGTCCCCAGGGGACGACAACAACGAACTGAGAATCTTTCAGAAATGTATAATGCACTGTTTCTTGGTGAACCCCTTTAATGTTGGGGTGGAGAAGCTGGCACACGGGAGGAGCTGGCGGGCCAGCAGGTGCTGGCAGGAAGTTCCTATGTGCTCTCTCCGCTTTTCCTGTGACAGACTGTCCCCAAGCATGTGCACACGTGCACAGAGAGCAGCCCTCGCCCTGTGCTCTCTGCACTTTCCACGTGTCAGCTCGTGAGCGCTCCGAAAATTCCTGCCAGGAGCGTGACTTCCATGTGCCCTGCTTGCTGGGCAGAGCTGGAGACGTAGGCCTGGCAGCAAGTGATGGGGCCAAGCTTGCACAGCTGGCGGCCAGCCGCTCGGCCAAGCTTGCACAGCTGGCGGCCAGCCGCTCGGCCTGGCTCCCTTAGCTGCTCCCAGGTCGGCAGTCTTGATTTTGATTTCGTAACAAACTGACAGTTGTTCTTGCTGGGAGGTGACTCGGCTGGAATTTAATAAAGCTTATCACAATAGTCTCCTTATCTGGCCTTTTGTGTTTTTTGATTTTCCACAATGAGCACATAGTGTTTGTGTAATAAAGGTCATAAAAGTGAAGTGTATTCAACAGCGCTGTAGCCAGCAGTGGCCAGTGGTGCCCAGGTCCCCACCGGCCTGAGGGGGCCCACTGTGGAGACAGTGTCTGGGTCCTAGGGCTCAGGGAGGGGGCGGGGCCTTCCCTTCCCTGTCAGGGAAGCTCTGTGCCCAAGGGGCATGGATGCCAGGGCTCCAGGGCGTGGGTGTGCAGCCTGTAGGTCTCTCCCCCAGCCCATTCTGGGAGCTGGCATCTCAAGGGGTCAGGGCTATGTGGCCGTCCTCTCACATCTGTTTTCCATCAGGCCTGGCTCATCAAAGGTTCTGGCTAGCTGTCTGTGAGAGTCCCTCCACCGCTGGGGTTCCCCCTTTTGTCTGTGAAAGGCTCCTACCCTAGGTTCCCCCTTTTCTAGTTTTGCTGGATCCATCCTGACCCATTTCTGTGGCTCTTCCAGAACTGTCCTCCCACCCCTCCACTGATGGCTTCCCCCACTGATCGGTGGAGGCCACCCCAACTCGTCCTGACCAGGCAGCTATGCCAAGCCCCTCTGCCCAGGACAGAGCCCAGCTCCCATCAATCCCACTCCTTCTGCCTCCGGCTCCAGGACCTCGCCCGTCTCACGCCCACACCGTTTCTGTAGGAAGGCCATGGCAGTCCTCAGGACTGGGCCCAAGCGCCTTCAGCCCAGCACTGTGGCTGGCTGACTCCTCCCCACCCAGGGGGTCCTGGCCTGGCCTGGGGCCAGGTCAGCACTGGATTCAGCCTGTGCCTATTCACTGACCAGGCAAGAGACCTCTGAGGAAGATGAATGCCCTGGTTCTCTCTGCCTGCCTTCTGAGAGTGCTTCCGACTTGGTGCACCCCATCCTATCGGCAAGTCACACCACACAAGGGCTCTCTTAGGTCCCCAAGGGTGACTTCCCAGTGTGGCAGAGGACAAGCGTGACTTCTTCAACCTTGGCCAGTGTTGGTGGCAGGATGCAGTGCAAGGCCCAGCAATACGGCAGGGCTGGGGCCCGGTCTGGGGGGCGATGGCAACCACAGGGCATTGCAGGGAGCAGGTGCCAAGGCACAGAAGTGAGGTGCCTGCTCCTTGGGGCTTGGGGAGGAGGAAGGCTTGGGGGCGGGGCCTTACCCTGCCTGCTAGTTGAGGGGTTTTCATCTTGGTTGATACATGTGGTGGATGAGCTAACAGTCATCTTGGAACACCCAGCGGGGCTGAGTCAGTGTGGTGCCGGGTGTGGAAGGCCTGCCTGAGGATTGGTGCCAGCGGCATGACAGGAGCGCCATGGGAGAAGCTTGTCACACGGGTTTTCCTGACATGGACTTGGCTGCTCTCATCAGAGAAGCTTGGGTCCTTGGGCTCTATTTAGGGGAGCCCTGGCCCTTACCTTGAGCATCGTGTCCTGGCTCCAGTGCAGATCCCTCAGCCTGCTGTCACAGATCCTTCGTTCCACTGGCTTAGACTTTCTAGCCTCCACCACCGGCCTTTGGGCCTTTCCAGTGCAGCTTGGTGGTACAGCCTTCCATGAGACATGGTTGTGGGCTCTAGGCCTCCAGCTGGACTCATGCAGGACCCTGCCAGGGGATCCAGGCCCTCAGCTGCATTCTTTGGGTTTCTAGTGCATGGACAGATCTCTTGCACTCTTTTGCATTTGACTTTGGGTGAATACTATGACATGATCCTATAAATTGTGCATCTTTTTTTTAGAATTATTTATTTATTCATTTTTCTTGTTTCAGAACTTTTGTTTGTTTATTTATTTATTTTTATGGCCGGCTCAGCCTGCCCTGAGGACAGGGCTGGTGCAGCATGTGGTGCCGGGGATCGAACTGCGGTCCCTGCAGCCGCCAAAGCTTTCCCAAGCAGGCACTTTAGACCACTGAGCCATCCTGCTGGGCCCCAAATTGTGCATCTTGTATTAAGTCTACTCTATTATTGCAAGCTCTGACTCCCACAGTACATCAACCATGAATCAACAAAGTGAAGCTCTGCCGGTGACCCTCAGCCAGTTCACACCAGTTAAGGCTGGTGGATACCCACTTTGCCCATCTCTATTGGCTGCGGTCTCCAAAGTTCCTCAAGGCCAATAGCTCTTAGTGTTTATAGCTCTTTTTAAAAAGCAGCTTCTATATCCACATCTCTTAGGACAAGAATGCTGAGTAGACTTACAGGCCCTTCCAAGCCTGTGCGGCTGAGAGATAAACGAGGCTCCAAAGAGACAGCAGTGAGCCTTCTTAGATCAACCTGTGTGAAGGTGGAATTGCTTATACAGCAGCTCCAGGCCTGCAGTGGCCCAAGTTCAAGCCTGTTAATTGGTCCAAATTTGGTCTAAACCCAAGCATTCTGAGCTGAGTCTATTGAATGGACCAAATTCAGTTTACTGGTTGGTTCCAGTTCAATCCCACTTCAGCCAGGCAGATGCCTCCAGGAGCAGGTGTAGGCATTCAGGACAGTTACAACTGCGTGGTGGCAGTTGGGGGAAAGCTGAGAGATATGATCTTCTTGCCAGATGGTTGGAATGTCTCTCAGAAAAATGGTGGGCTGGAGCCAGGGCATCTCCAGGAAAGCTGGCTGTGTTCATCCCAGCTTACTGGGGTTTGGGGAGGTCAGGGATGTTAAAACAGCTTCTCCCTGGTTTCTGCCACATTAGGAGTGGTTTTCTAGTGCTGTATTAGTGGGACCAGAGGGTCAGTTGGTGGGACTTCCTCTTTGGAGTCCCGAAGCTCTCTAGCATGGTCTGTGGTGGATGGAGGCGTGAAGAGGCCTGGATCAAGCACATATGCAAACTGTTCAGTGTAGCAGGAGAGAGACCGAGCCCAGGCCTGTGGGAGGCGGCAGCCAGGACAACCGCAGCCCAGAGTCTTGCATCCTAAGGGTGGCTGAACCTTGCCGGAAATCAGCAGAGGCCCTAGGGAGAGATGGAGGCTTAGAGACTAGTGGGTGGTGGCAGTCTTGATAGTAGAGTGGTGACAGCATCCCTGGGACTCCCAACCCAGTAGGGAGGTGGGGCAGCCCTAACCTTAACCCTGTCGCTGGGTGAGACAGTGGCAGGGCATGGCCCATCAGCTGGCTGGCTGGGTACAGGACTAGGGCTGGTGTGTGACAGCTTCTTCCAGAAGCCTAGCTGTTGGAGATCACAGACCGGGCAGCTATAGTTCTAGCACTAAAAAGCCCTGCCCGCAGCTGGTTGTCCTCTTGTTGTTCTTGGCTGGCTTCCTGCTGAGTCTTCCTGCAGTCAATGGGCTGCCTTCCCTGCACCCTGGCTGCAAACCACAGAGCACTCACACCACCGCTGATTGCTTATTTTTACAAGTGCCTGCGACTTCAGCTTTTACACCTTCTTCTACCAGAGCCTGCCCTGCATACCTTGCTGAGATTTTAGTAATCCAACTAGACACAGAAGCAGGAAGAGTGCCATGGATACCAAAGATGATCAATTATTCTAATCATTATTAATTATTTCTACTCTTTCCTTTAGTGACAGAACAGCTCACATGTGGTGGTCCAGGTATAGCTGAACCTATACTCCCCAGCTTCTTTCGTGATTGAGCGAGTTGTGATGAAGGCCATGGGACAAACGGGGAGCTTTGTATGAGATAAAGACCATGAGTTCAAGACCAGCCTGGGCTACATAATGAGTTCAAGGCCAACCTGAACTATATAGCGAAACCCTGTCTCAAAAACACCAAAGAAGAGATTTGTTTTCTTTTTTTGTCTGATCATTTTTTTTTTTTTTTTTTTTTTTTTTTTTTTTTTTTTTTTTTTTTTTTTTTTTTTTTTTTTTTTTTTTTTTTTTTTTTTTTTGTCTTTTTGAGACAGGGTTTCACTGTGCAGTTCAGGCTGGCCTTGAGCTCACTTTTGTAGCCCAGGCTGGTCTCGAACTTGCACCGATCCTCCTGCCTCAGCCTCCCAAGTGCTGGGATTACAGGTGTGAGCCACCACGCCTGGCTGTGTCTGCTCATTTTTGATACTGAGTTGTTGAATCTAGGGCCTTCCTTCTTACTGAGCCACACCTTCAGGCCTGCTTCCTTTCCTTGAGGCAGACCATTCCTTTCCCACTAAGTTGTCCAGCCTGGGCTTGAACTTCTGGGATCACACACATGTGTCAACACACCCAGCTGGGTTTCTGCTCTTTGCAGCCAAATGATAAGTTGAGGGAAATGACCTCCTGAGCTGTGTGACTGACTGTCCCTGCCAACAGCAGTACTCAGAGAGCTAGCTACCTCTTGGTATTCCCTAACTGGAAGGCTTTTAACTCTGGAGAATTCAATGTAAAAAAAGCAATACTACAGTATATTTTGAGTTTTTAATAACTTCATTTTTTTTAAACTTTATTTATTATTTATATTATGGCCAGCTCAGTCTGCCCTGGCGGTGAGGCTGATGCAGCATGTGGTGCCAGGGATTGAACTGCTTGTCCCTGCAGTTGCCTAAGCTTGCCTAAGCAGGCACTTTAGACTGCTGAGCTATCTCACTGGCCCAATAACTTTTAATGAGGTCAAACATTTGCATATATTTATTGTATTGCTCTCGTTTATTTTGTACCAGGGATCGAATTAAGAACATAGTGCTCACCAGCAGGCTCATGCCACCGAGCTCTCTCCCCGACCCAGTATGTCTTCTTTTTGTGAGTTTCCTGGTTATATCTCTTAGCTTAATTTTATTTCATATATGTATGTATCTATATCTATATATACATATACTGGGGGTGGAATCCAGGGTCTCATGAATGCCAGGCGAGTGCTATACCACTAAGCCACACTGCCAATCCCTTAGCTAAACTTTATTTATTATTTATTTATTTATTATGTATTTAGGACAGGGTCTCATTACATAGATCAGACTCATAGTGATTTTCCTATTTTCAGCCTCCCAAACACTTGGATTACAGGCGAACACCGCTGTGCGCAGTCTTAATTGCCATCTCAGTGTGCCCAGGGGTGGGCCCCTCAGGACACGGTGGGGATCAAACCCCCGCCGCTGTGCTTTGCCTAACCAAATGATTTAGTCCACTGAGCTATCTGGCCATCCTTCCCTTAGCTAATGTTTAAAAGGAAGAGCAGCCAAACTGTTTTTGTTCATTTGTTTTTTGAAACAGGGCATATATATATATATATATATATATATATATATGTATTTCACGCTGACCTCTGACTCATAGGTATCTTCCTGCCTCAGCCTCCTGAATGTTGCAATTATAGGCATGTACTACCACATTGAGCTAAATTATCTTTAAAGACAAATCGGCGGACTAAAGCAGTTGCTTAGGCAGAAACAGGGACCAGGGGTTCTATTTCTATCCCTGACATGCCATGCCGGCCCTGCAATGCCCCCCGCCCCACACTGAGACATCGATTGAGTCTGGGCATGGTGGTGCACCTGTAATCCCAGCACTTGGGAGGCTGAAAACAGAAGGATCACTACAAGTCTGATGTGTCTACTGAGACCATATGGACCCTGTACTAAATACATTTTAAAAAAACATAAAAGCTACAGCTAGCCAAGGTGGTATACACCTGTAATCCTGGAACTCTGGGAGGCTGAGCCTAGCTGTGCAATTTAGGGATCCTGTCTCACAATAATAAATAAAGAGTTTTTTTATTTATATAAAAGATATAGAAGCCCGGCAGGATGGCTCAGTGGTCTAAAGCGCCTGCTTAGGAAAGCTTAGGTGGTTACTGGGACCACTGTTCAATCCCCGGCACCATATGCTGCACCAGCCCTGCCCTCAGGGCAGGCTGAGCAGGCCATAAAAATAAATAAACAAACAAACAAAAGTTCTGAAACAGGGCCTGGTGGGATGGCTCAGTGGTCTAAAGCACCTGCTTGAGAAAGCTTGGGCGGCTTCAGGGACTGCGGTTCAATTCCTAGCACCACATGCTGCGCCAGCCCTGCCCTCGGGGCGGGCTGAGCTGGCCCTAAAAATGAGTGAATAAACAAAGGTTCTGAAACAAGAAAAAAAAAAAAAAATTAGAAATTCTTTAAAAAAAAAAAAAGTTCTGAAACAAGAAAAAAAAATATAAAAATTTGAAAAAAAAAATATATATACATATACATGTAGTATTCTCTCTCCCTTTCCTAGAATAAAACCCTTTATTTAACAGCTTCTCTTTATCAGAGACTCATTTTTTTTATTTTTATTTTATTCTTTTTCTTGTTTCAGAACTTTTGTTTGTTTATTTATTTATTTAAAGATTTATTTAAAGATTTATTTATTTATTTATTGTTTCACAACCTTTGCTTGTTTATTCACTCATTTTTATGGCCGGCTCAGCCCGCCCTGAGGGCAGGGCTGGCGCGGCATGTGGTGCCCGGGATCGAACCACGGTCCCTGAAGCCACCCAAGCTTTCCCAAGCAGGCGCTTTAGACCACTGAGCCATTCTGCTGGGCCCTATTTATTTTTATGGCCAGCTCAGCCTGCCCTGAAGGCAGGGCTGGAGCAGCATGTGGTGCTGGGGATTGAACCGTGTTCCCTGCAGCTGCCTGCAGGCACTTTAGACCACTGAGCCATCCTGCCGGGCCCCAGAGACTCACTATTTACCAGCCACAAGTGCCTGGATTTTTCTCCATCAATCCTTGAAACCTTTAATTTCAATGTTTGATAGTGTCATTATTACCCTTGTTTTTTACTTTTATTTATTTATAATTATTTATTTATTTATTTATTTATTCTTTTTGAGACAGGGTCTTGCTGTACAGTTCAGGCTGGCCTTGAGCTCAGTTTTGTAGCCCAGGCTGGTCTCAAACTCTCAGCAATCCTCCCGAGTGCTGAGATTACAGGCATGTGCCACCATGCCCAGCTTATTTATTTATTTATTTATTTATTTTTGTCTTTTTGAGACAGGGTCTTGCTGTACAGTTCAGGCTGGCCTTGAGCTCACTTTTGTAGCCCAGGCTGGTCTCGAACTTGCACCAAGCCTCCTGCCTCAGCCTCCTGAGTGCTGGGATTACAGGCGTGCGCCACCACACCCGGCTTATTTATTTTTAAAAAATCTTTTTGAGCCAAGGTCTTGTTAAGCGATTTGGGCTGACCTTGAGCTCACTCCGTAGCCCAAGCTGGTTTTAAACTCAGAGTGATCCTCCTCACTCGGCCTCCCCAGTGCTGGGGTTATAGGCATGCAGCACCACGCCTGGCTTACATGTTTTACCAAAGAGAGAAACCGAGGCTCAGAGAGAAAGCACACCAAGTAGAGAAAGGGAATTCAAGGCATGGTCTCCCAAGGCTGCAGCTGGCTATGAAACCGGTGGCAGCTAAGACCATTCACTCTCTGACCTAATGATTGCATATTCTTTTTCAATGTTTTGCTTATGTTTAAATTTCATTTTCAGGGCCAGCACGATGGCTCAGTGGTCTAAAGCGCCTGTGGAGGAAACTTAAGGCAAGCGCTGGGACCGCTCCTCGATCCCTGGCACCACATGCTGTGCACCCCCACCCCAGGGCGGGCTGAGCCCACCATAACACAAACAAATAAATGAGGTTTAAGAGAAATAAATAGGGGCCCGGTGGGATGGCTCAGTGGTCTAAAGCGCCTGCTTGGGAAAGCTTGGGCGGCTTCAGAGACTGTGGTTCGATCCCTGGCACCACATGCTGCACCAGCCCTGCCCTCGGGGTGGGCTGAGCTGGCCATAAAAAATGAGTGAATAAAAAAACAAAGGTTCTGAAACAAGAAAAAAACATTTAAAAAAAGAGAAATAAATAAAAAATCAAAAAAAATTTCATTTTCAGGGTATTTTGTTATGCAGAAGGCAAAAAAATTCTGTGCAACCAAAGCTCTCTGCCCTTCCTTGGAAGACTTCTCCCTACCAAGAACATAAACATAACACTCTTATTTTCTTTTAATCTGTTCATGGTTTTCCTTTCTAACACCAACATCTTTAGTCCGGCTGGAGTTGATTTGGATGGAGTGTGGGGTAGGATCAAACAAGAGCTTTGCCCTGGACCCCACAATGGGCCACACCGCTTCTTCTCTGAACACTGGGCTGATTGTTACACAGAGTTGTCACATGCCGCTTCCCAGATCTTTGGGCTGCAGAATTAGTCATTGCTACTGGAAGCCTTCCCTCACCACGCTGTGGTGACCCGGGTCCCAGCAAGGCTCCCCCAGCTGGGCGGCCGTCTGCCCTGTGGTGAGGGGAAGGAATTCGGCATGAGCTCTGCTCACTCAGCATCCAGCATCGTGGAGCGCGGGCTGTGGAAAATCACATGTGTTTTTCGAGTTGTTGGAAACCAAGGAAATTGCTCTGCCGGTAGTGAGGTTGGCTAGACAGCGTCTGGAAGACCCTAGGTCCACACAGCTTGAGGAACCATGCCTGCGCGTGGGCTCGGGCAGGTGACCCACTGGTGACAGTGAGCAGCACGGCTTCACAGAAGGGGATGTCCACAGTGGCCTCCCCCAGAGAGGAACAAGGTCTGGTCCCTTCTTTGGTTCTGGGAAGAACAGTGCCTGGGATGCCAGGGTCTTGCTGGCCATAGCTAGGCCTGGACTTTCTGTCCAGCTCCAAGGTACCCCCAAACTGCATGCCCTGGTGCGGGACAGCAGAATAGGGAGCGAGCTCGTGTAAGACAGGAGGCTGGGCTGCTGGGGCATACAGGCTTCACCCTGCAGAGGCCTCACCTTCTGCGTCTCAGCTGCTGCCCCAGCATCCAGGGAGAGCTCAGGAGCTGTGGTGGGTTGGAAGGGACTGCTCCTGGCCCCAGGCCCTGGCAGCTGCTGTCCCTGTATCCTACAGTGCCCTCACTAGCGCTCCAGCCTGTTGGGGCCTGCTGGCACACGTGTCCGTCTCTGGCTGGGCTGAGCCTCAGTGGAAGGGAGGCTGGCCAAGCCTCACGATGTGCTGTAGCAACCCTGCTGGTCAATGGCTCAAGCCGCAGAGCCCATGTGGATGGAGGTTTGGTTCAGACCTGAAGTCCTAGCTTGGACCTCCTGTCGCTTACATGCTGTGATCCCAACAGGTCATTTCTCCCTGAGCCTCAGTTTCCACACTCAGAAAACTGAGGAAGCACACACTTAGCCAACACCCGTTCAGGTGCTCCCTACCACTCAGGTGCCCCGCGGGTTCAGTTATGGCACCACCTGGCTGGGCCTCCCCCTTCTGCTTCCTATGCCTTGCTGTCTGGAGTTCTAGGCTTCCTGAGCCCTCTACCCCATTCCTGCCTCAGCCTTGCAAGGGAAATTTCTTCCTCTGTGATGGTTGGATCTCTGGGTCACACTCTGGCGACACCTTGTTGAAATCTCTGTAGAGGCTGCTGAGTGACCTGGACAGAAGTCACAGGCAGCCCCTTCCTGGTGAGTGCAAGTGGCTGTGGAATGACAAGACTAGGCTTTGCCAAAGGGCAAGGCTGGGTCTGGTGGTCAAGAGGTGATATTCTACCCTGACACCCCAAATCCCTATGGCTGTGTGGTCAGATTGATTTCTGAGATGCCTAGGCCCACTGAGTTCCCCCAGGGAGCCAAGGCTCCACGTGGGCTCAGAAGGGCATCTTCCCAGAGAAGCCATAAGGACTTGGTGTCTTCCTCAAGATCTCATTCCCTGGCCATGGAGAGTGAGTTGGGACAGGAGGACGCTGTGGGTTCACCACGTGGACTTTGCAGAACTCTGAGGTCCAGAGGAGAGGAGATGAGCAAGATTACCAGCGAGCAGGGGCAAGAGTCTCTCACACCTTGAGACCAGCAATGTCTCAAGGTCTGAACTGTGACCTCCACAAAGACAGATGCTAACTGGAACACTGCTTGTAGGTCAGGTGGGTCTGAATGAGCAGACCCTGCCTACTGGTGCCACCAGGCCACTCCTGTTCTTACCACCTGAAGGAGCAGAGACCTCATTCAAGGCCATAGCCTGCTGCCTGCCTGCAGGGCCAGCACAGGAGGCAGGGCCGCTGTCTTCTGCCCCCTCCATTCCAGATCCAGTATCTGATGGTGGTAACTGGCCAAGCTGTGCAGAGTGGAGCTTTGCCTTCTCACTCTGTTCACAGAATCTCCCTCCTGAGCGCCGGTCCCAGGATTGGCCTTTTGAAGAAGGATAGGGCGTGCATGTTTGCATTTGTGTGTAAGGGGAAGGGTCCTTTCCTTGGGCCAGCCCAGCTCCTTGGGCAGGCCCTGCCAGGAAGCTGGACGAGGAAGATGGGGTAGAGGCCACCAGGATGTTCAGCAGAGACAGCACCTGGATGTGGACACAGATATCCTGGTAAGAGATGGGGCTGTGACTCTGGATCCCAAGTAGTCTTGGCCACGGATACCACTGGCCTCCCATTCCTGACTTTGGCTCTGCCCCTGATGATACACTAACCCCTCCACAAGTCTAGTAGAGTCCTGGGCCTGGAATGAAAGGGTTCCTGGGTGCAGCTTCAGGCTGAGCAGGGTCCCAGCCCCGCAGAGGTGGAGGCCAGTCCTTGGCTCTCGTAGGCCCAGGTCCCCACAGGGGGCTCTGCTCAAGTTCCTGGGGGTGACTCACTGTAGCCTGGGACTGCAAGTCCTTTTTTGTTCTCTAAAATGCTTCTGTTTTCCCTGGCAGAAGATTCAGGACCCAAATCCAATCCGTGTGTGAGCCATTCCCAGGGAAGTGACGTCCCACAGCCCCCCACCCGACGTCGCCTGCAGCATGACACACTTGACCCGGGATAGCAGGGCGAATTCCCAGAACCAGCTCTGAGCTAGATGATTCAGCACTGCTGGGGCCGGTGGTACATGACAGCTTCCTTCACACTCACTGGTTTTGCCAGGGCCAGGCTGGGCAAGCAGGCAGGCAGGCAGGCAGAGTTCTGGCTGTGGGGGCCACTCTGAGCTGGGGACAGAGGGACTGTCCCCTCTACTCCTGGTAGGTTGTCAAAGGAAACGATGAGAGCCCAGGGTCCATGGGGTGTAAGAAGGAACTCGTAGCCTGATTCCACTTGATCAGCACACAGCAGTCACACTGAGGTCATTCACTGAGGTTGGCTCCAGAGGCCAGGTCAGGGCACAGCACTGCAGGACGTGGAGGGCCCTTCTACCCAGGGGTTTAGCAGTGGTTGAGCCCAGCAGCCTTCCTGCTCAGGAAGGCCCAGCTTGAAAGAGAGGGTCTACTTTCCATACTACCCAGGCTCTGAGAGCTCTGGGGTTTCCAGCTGGCCCCATCCCAGAAGACCTTAGGGTAGGGCTGTTGACCTTTACTTGTAGCTTACTGCTTCCTCATTCCTTCATGGAATGCTCTGGAAGCTCTGGCTTTAGTTGTGAGGGCTGCCTGGTGACAGCAGACAGGCCTGGTGTGAGTCTTCCCTCCCTGGTTTCCAGACAGACCTGACAGATTCTTCTGTGTGACTTCTGAGTCCATGTGACAGCTGAGCTACTCTTGGAAACAGATTTTTAAAAAATGCGTCCTCTGTCTGGGGTGTAGCTCAGTGGGTCAGGACTTGCCTGCCATGGGCAAGGCCCTAAGTCAGATGCCCCACACTGCAAGAAAAAAAGCAGGGAGTGGTGGTGGTGTCTGAGGAAGGACCTAAGCAGGCTTCTGTCCAGGGGGGACCTGAGGCAGTGGCAGGCCCTTGGGTGGGCTGTTTTCCTGGGCGTCAGCTCTGCACTTCGCACTATACTCCTCAAGGTTGCCCTAGCTGGGAACTGGGTGTGGCCCCCAGGGACCTGAACTGACGGAAGCAGCAGGTGGCAGTTTGTGGAGCCCACTGGCGAGGGCTGCAGGTACTCATGAGGACAGGGCGGCCAGCACCCTCAGGACAGAGTCCCCAGGCCCCATCCCAGTGCTCTCTAGGCTCTCTGTGGCCCAGGTCGCTCCTGCTGCAGACCTTCTCGGTTCCAGGTACACAGGCGGCTCGAAGTTAGGGCTCTGGGACGCGCCAGGAAGCCGTGTCAGGACCGCCCCGTCCCCCCACAGCCCCTCCGTGTGCGCCCGGCTCCTCCTCCTCCTCCTCCTCCTCCTCCTCCTCCCGGGGTGGGGAGGCCGCTCCGGAAGCCCTGGCGCCCCCGCCCCGGCCGCTGGCCCTGGAGAGGGCGGACCAAGCCACGCGGGGCAGGAGCGTACGGTCCCAGCCTCTCCGCGGACCCGAGCGTCTCCCCGGGTCCCGAACCTCGCCCGGGACCCCAAGTCTCTCAACCCCCGCAGCCATGGCCGGCTTGCGAGCGGTGCCCCTGCTCGGTGGCTTCCTGGTGCTCCTGGCGCTCTGCCCCGGTGGTCGCCTGCAGACCGTGCTCACCGACCACGAGATGGACGAGATCGAGATGGAGCAGCTCCTCGAGGGCTTCCTACTGTCCGAGCTGCAGCCCGAGCGCCAAGAGGGCGACGTGGAGGCCCCGGCGCCCCACCAGCGCGTGCGCCCTGCCCAGGAGGGGGGCCAGGCGGAGGGAGGTGAGATGGGGAAGACCAGCGGTAGGGGCGGGAGACACCCTGCGGGGGTGGGGGCAAGGGAGACTTGGGCCAGGAAGGTGAGACCCCCTCCAGGCTGGGGGTGTGTGAAGGGGGCGCAGAAGGTGCGAACTCTGGGTGAAGCTGACACCTCGGGAAACCTGCAGAGCCCCTTACCTCTGCCCCCTGGGAGGCACTGCGTGACACTGGCCAGGAGGGCACACTCAGCAGCCAGCCACTGGCCTGCTGGACGCCGCTGGTTGCTCCTCCCCAGACTCTTGAGGTTCGGGCTTAGCCTCCGCGGGACCTGGCAGGGGAGGCGGGAGACCTCCAGGAGAGGGGGATGAGCCGAGGCATGGCCCAGGCATGGAACCTAGCCTCTTGCGTAATGTGTCAATAAATCTTCGCTGTTTATCACAGCCCTCTGGAGGATGGCAGAGGATCTTATGATCTCTCTCCCATGAGAGGCTGAGGTACCCTGCACCTTCCTTACCTCCCCTGTAGCTCCTTCCTGGCTGTCCCCACACCTCAGCCCCGGCAGATGTGCTGCCGTCCAGGGCTTCTAGGTGCTGCAGGGTCCACCTTTCTTCCGCTGTGGTGCTTTCTAGTTTCTGTGTTTGGCTAACTGCCCTTGCGCCTCCTATCCGCCCTTAAATTCCCAGCAGCACCTGCAGCTCCTGCTTAGAGTACAGGGAGGGTCCCCACAAGGCTGTCCCCTGGGCCCCCAGCTCCTGAGATCTATCAGCAGCCACATGCGTCCCACCTCTCCCACTGCCCTCCACGTGGCCCACAGGTCTCCCAGAACCCATGCTGGTTCTGACTTTCAGCCCACCCCATACCCTTCAGGGTCTTGCTCCTTGTTGGACTTCAAGAGTCTTCAGTGCCCCTTGCCTTGAGGCTTTTTTTTGTTCCTGCAGGGAGGCCCAGGGAGGGCCCATGTCCTGTGCCTCGTGTGACAGTGTTGTGCCGGGTGACCGTCGCTCCCTCAGGCCTAGCTAGCTCAGTCATTCTGTACGCCTTCCATGCCTGGCACAGTGTGCCCTGTGACTGGCAAGTGACACTGGGTGAAGGAGTGGGCCCCGAGGACCCTGGACCAGCTCAAACCCCAGCTCAGCCACTTGGCAAGCACTTGGGCTCCGTTCATTTTGTCTAAATCTTTGTCTTGGGCAGCGCCGCTGGAAAAGGCCAAAGACAAAGCGAAGAAAGGGAAGAAGGACAAGAGCCCCAAGGTGACCAAGCGGCCCCCTTCAGAGGAGATCCCCAGGCCACCTAAGAAGGGGAAAGAGAAGCCACCCAAGGCCACCAAGAAGCCCAAGGAGAAGCCACCCAAGGCCACCAAGAAACCCAAAGAGAAGCCACCCAAGGCCACCAAGAAACCCAAAGAGAAGCCACCCAAGGCCACCAAGAAGCCTAAAGAGAAGCCACCTAAGGCCACCAAGAGGCCCCCAGCAGGGAAAAAGTTCTCTACTGAAGCTCCTTTAGAACCCGAAGAGTGGCCACTGCCCCCGCCCCCCAGCCCTGGCCTGGAAGAGCCAGCACAGGAGGGAGGTTTGTGCCAGGCTCCGGGGGGCTCTGATGCTCTGGCTTGTCCTGGAGGCAGGGAGGGGTGCGGGAGGCTCCTGAGATGTTGCTTCCCACACACAAGGTACACTCTGGGGCCTCACTGTCCACACAAAGTTGGTGACTGTATTGTCCAGTGCGGAGATAGGTCTTGGCAGCTTGTGGGGTGCCTCTGTCCCTGGTCTCTGAGCCTGTATGGTGCCTCCCTGTGGTTAAGTGTTCAGGACAGGCACCTATCCAGCGTCTCCTGGGCTTCTGTGTTGCAGGGGATACCTTCCCAAATGCCTGGCAGGGTCCAGGAGAGGAGACCCAGGTGGCAGCCCGGAAACAGCAGCCTGGTGAGTGGCCACCAGCCCCTTGGCCTCTGGTGCCCAGCTACCCTAGTTTGCAGGATTGAGGGGTTTCCCAGAGTGGTGCAGGTGGCTTTGTCAGGTGGCTCACTGGCGTCTTCCTCATAGAACCAGAAGAGGAGACTGAGATGCCCACACTGGACTACAATGACCAGATAGAGA
Organism: Myocastor coypus; assembly: GCA_004027025.1. NCBI lineage: Eukaryota > Metazoa > Chordata > Mammalia > Rodentia > Myocastoridae > Myocastor > Myocastor coypus. The sequence continues at coordinate 31,970 of PVJA010007624.1, forward strand.
GGGAAGATTATGAGGACTGTGAGTAGATTTGCCATGTGGGAGACCCTCTACCAGGCACTGGCCAGGCTGCACAAGGGCCCTCCCAACCTGACCACTCAGGGCCAATTTCCCCTCAGTTGAGTACATCCGGCGCCAGAAGCAGCCCAAGCCAGCACCTGGCAGGAGGAGGTTCTGGCCAGAGCGCCCTGAGGAGAAGCCTGAGGAGCCCAAGGAGGAGAAAACAGAGGAGAGGCTGGAAGAGAGGAAAGAAGACATAGGTAGGCTTGGGGCAGAGGAACGGGGTAGCAGGGGTGGACTCTGGCCCACATCCAGCTTCTTGCCATAGAGCCTCCTCCGAAGCTGCTGCCCGACTATGGAGAGGGCTTCGTGATCCCCAGCTACGATGACAGTGAGTCTCCAGAACCTCAGGGTCTAATGGACACAGTGGGCGTCTGGGCCCGGGGCATGGTTGGGGCACAGGGTTGTCCCCATCTGTGCTCCTGGACCCTGGTCTTGTCGGACATGTGCCTTGGCCCTGTCACCTCGCAAGGATCCAGTCCTGCCCTATGGACTCCTACGGTCCCTGCAGCCAAGCCAGGCCAAGGACAGGGCCTCAGCTGGGCTGTTCCTCTGCAGTGGATTACTACTTCCCGCTGCCTCCACCGCCGAAGCCTGATGCTGGTCGGGAGACAGATGAAGAGAAGGAGGAGCTGAGTGAGTGGGTGGGGCCGGGCTGTGCCCCCACCAGGGCCTCACTGCACGTCAGCTCTGCTTGCCAGGCCAAGCCCCACGCGTGCCCACCTCAGCCTTGCCCCCAGTGATGCCAGCTCCGCTCACTACTCACTAGTCCCCCCTTGCCAGGCTAGGCTGACAGGCCTCCCCTGCCTTATCCCCTCCAGAGAAACCCAAGAAGGAGGGCAGCAGCCCCAAAGAGACAGAGGACAAATGGGATACGGAGAACAGCAAGGGCCACAAAGGTACGCGCTCCTCACCCCGGGGCTGAGGGTGTTCCTATGGCCTGGCCTGTGGCCCACCTGTCCCCTTCTTGGTCTGCAGGCTCCGAGAAGGGCGAGGACCTGGAGGAAGAGTGGGCTCCAGTGGAGAAGATCAGTGAGTGGGCAGGACGGGTGTGGGCCCAGTAGGGCAGCCAGGGGGTATAGGACAGCGGCCACTGCCTGAGAAGTCCCTGCCCTAGGGGCAGGGAAGATGGTGGAGGTCTCAGCCGCTGGCCGCCAGCTGCCCTCCCAAAGGCGCTCTGGTGAAGGCGGTGGGCTTCAGGCGCTTGGCTTTGGGTTGGAGGACCGAGTCCACCAGCCACTGGCATGTGCCCTCAGAGTGCCCGCCCATCGGGATGGAGTCACACCGCATCGAGGACAACCAGATCCGAGCCTCCTCCATGCTGCGCCATGGGCTGGGGGCCCAGCGTGGCCGGCTCAACATGCAGGTGGGTGAGCAGTCAGCGCCTCCCCCATGGGGTGGGCCCCACGCCGAGCTCAGCCTTCCCTTCACCCTGACAGGCTGGTGTCAATGAGGATGATTACTATGATGGTGCGTGGTGTGCTGAAGATGACCCGCACACCCAGTGGATTGAGGTGGACACCAGAAGGACCACTCGGTTCACGGGCGTCATCACCCAAGGCCGGGACTCCACCATCCAGTAGGTGGCTGGGCTACGGGGCAGCTGATAGTGACTCAGTCCCACTTGCGACACCCAGGAAGGCCAGGGGGAGCCATGAGGGACAACCTTACTCCCATCCCTGCCCCAAGTCTGTCAGTGAGCCCCACATTCAGAGGGGACACAAGGTAGGGGAAAGCCACTGCCTACGGCCACAGGCAGCTCAGAGCCACACCCTCTAGAGGGCTGGGTAGGACAGCGGCCCTGCCCTGACCACCTTTGCTCCACAGTGATGACTTTGTGACCACCTTCTTCGTGGGCTTCAGTAATGACAGCCAGACGTGGATGATGTACACGAATGGCTATGAGGAAATGGTGGGTGCCTGGCCTCTGCTCTGTGCTGGTGACCTGGTCCTTGCTGGGCTGCTGTGGTGTGAGGTGTGGTGCTGAGGCCTGTCCTGTCCCCACCCTCCAGACCTTCCACGGGAACGTGGATAAAGACACACCGGTGCTGAGCGAGTTCCCCGAGCCCGTGGTGGCCCGCTTTATCCGCGTCTACCCCCTCACCTGGAATGGCAGCCTGTGCATGCGCTTAGAGGTGCTCGGCTGCCCTGTGAGCCGTGAGTGCTGGGGTTGGGGGGCTGGCTGGGGGCCCGGGGAGCCATAGGTGGCTGGCTCAGGGCTCTGCCTGCTCATCCTGCTGCAGCCATCTACAGCTACTACACACAGAATGAGGTGGTGGCCACTGATGACCTGGACTTCCGGCACCACAGCTACAAGGACATGCGCCAGGTTAGAGGTTGTCTCTTGGCCTGGATGAGTCCATTACAGGGTGACTGGGGAATTTCTGCCTGGTTCATCCTGTTGTCCCACAGCACAGCCCCCATGCAGGAGACCAGGACCTGGGGGCCACCTAGGAGGTTGTGGGGATAACTGCCCACCCCACAGAGCAGAACAGGGTCATGGGAGAGGCATAGTCAGTAACGTAGTCCTGTCCCTGCCAGCTGATGAAGTTGGTGAATGAGGAGTGTCCCACCATCACCCGCACATACAGCCTGGGCAAGAGCTCCCGCGGGCTCAAGATCTATGCCATGGAGATCTCGGATAATCCTGGGGATCACGAACTGGGTGAGGCGTGCACAGCGAGGTGCAGGGCTCCCCTGTCCTCTGCAGTGGTTTGGGCCACAGTTACAGCAGAGCTCCCTGCCACCCCCTCTGGGCGTCTGTCCCTCGGGGATGAGGTGGGTCCCCATCGATCCTCCAACGCTTCTGAAGGCTGGGTGTTTAAGGTGGCTCCTGCCTGTGCAGGGGAGCCCGAGTTCCGCTACACAGCGGGGATCCATGGTAACGAGGTGCTGGGCCGGGAGCTCCTGCTGCTGCTCATGCAGTACCTGTGCCGTGAGTACAGAGATGGGAACCCGCGTGTGCGCAGTCTGGTGCAGGACACACGCATCCACCTGGTGCCCTCGCTGAACCCTGATGGCTACGAGGTGGCAGCACAGATGGTAGGTGTGCAGGAGCACAGCTGGTGGCCCGAGACACCGGAGCAGCTGGTGTCTGAGGCCAATGCTATACTTGCCCACAGGGCTCTGAGTTCGGGAACTGGGCACTGGGGCTGTGGACCGAGGAAGGCTTTGACATCTTTGAAGACTTTCCGGACCTCAACTCTGTTCTCTGGGGAGCTGAGGAGAAGAAGCGGGTCCCCTACCACGTCCCCAACAATAACCTGCCCATCCCCGAACGCTACTTGTCCCCAGAAGCCACGGTGAGCAGCAAGACCTGGGGGAGCTGGACGGGTGTGAATGGGCCACGGGGAGCAGGCTGCATGGCTGATGGCAGGGTGTTGACGGGAGCGCCGGCCTCCTGGTGGCTACCCCAGGTGTCCACGGAGGTCCGGGCCATCATTACCTGGATGGAGAAGAACCCTTTTGTGCTGGGAGCAAACCTGAACGGTGGCGAGCGGCTTGTGTCGTACCCCTACGACATGGCCCATACACCCAGCCAGGAGCAGCTGCTGGCGGCAGCCATGGCAGCTGCCCGTGGGGAGGACGAAGATGAGGTGTCTGAGGCCCAGGAGACCCCGGACCACGCCATCTTCCGGTGGCTGGCCATCTCATTTGCCTCCGCCCACCTCACCATGACGGAGCCCTACCGGGGAGGATGCCAGGCTCAGGACTACACCAACGGCATGGGCATTGTCAATGGGGCCAAGTGGAATCCCCGATCGGGCAGTGAGTTAGTCTGCGGGGGGAGGAGCTGGAGGGCGCAGGGCCGGGTGCGGGGATGACCGTGGGTCTGTTTGTATGCCCAGCCATCAACGATTTTAGCTACCTGCATACCAACTGCCTGGAGCTCTCGATCTACCTGGGCTGTGACAAGTTTCCCCACGAGAGCGAACTGCCCCGGGAGTGGGAGAACAACAAGGAGGCGCTGCTCACCTTCATGGAGCAGGTGGGTGCCAGCTGTACACGGGAGGGCGGAGTGGGGACAGGGCCGGGGCGGGGGGTCTGCATGTGGCCCGGCTTCATGTCCCCCTGCAGGTGCACCGTGGCATCAAGGGCGTGGTGACAGATGAGCAAGGCATCCCCATTGCTAACGCCACCATCTCCGTGAGTGGCATCAACCACGGTGTGAAGACAGGTACCTGGCTGCCCCGGGTGACCAGTCTACCCTAACCACAGGCCAAGGATATGTAGCTACGACAAGGCCCCAGCAGGCCTGTGGCCCCTGCATAGCCAGGGGTGGGGGACAGGGCCCAATGGACGCAGGGAACAAAGCTGGATTTGGGGGAGGACCAGGGCTGAGGGCCGGAGGAGCTGGAGGGCGGTGGCCCCGTGACAGCCACTGCTCTCGCCATCTCCCTGGCAGCAAGTGGTGGCGATTACTGGCGAATCCTGAACCCAGGTGAGTACCGCGTAACGGCGCACGCGGAAGGCTACACCCCCAGCGCGAAGACTTGCAATGTGGACTACGACATCGGGGCCACCCAGTGCAACTTCATCCTGGCCCGCTCCAACTGGAAGCGCATCCGGGAGATCATGGCCATGAATGGGAATCGGCCCATCTTCCGTGTGGACCCCTCACGCCCCATGACTCCCCAGCAGCGGCGCCTCCAACTGCGGCGCCTCCAGCAGCGGCTGCGACTACGGGAGCAGATGCGGCTGAGGCGCCTCAATGCCACCTCAGCCCCCACAACTCCCACCCTGGTCCCCACCTCTACCCCAGTCCTCACCCCAGGCCCCACACAAGGACCCCAGGACCTTCTACCGCATACCACAGAAGGCTGGGAGGAGTTTGAGACCGAGACCTACACAGAGGTGGTAACAGAGCTTATGACTGAATATGGGATTGAGCTGGAGCCTGTGGAGGAAGTGGAGGAGGAAGAGGGAGAGGAGGAAATCACTGGCCTCGAATTTCCCCTCACAACAGTGGAGACCTACACAGTGAACTTCGGGGACTTCTGAGGCCAGGCTGGCACGCCCTGGGCAGCTCAAGCTTGTAACAGCAGCCCCAAGTCTGCACGCCTGACACACAGCCCTCAGCACCAGAGTCCCTGGGTGCTCCCAAGGGCACAGAGGCAACAGGGCCCTACAGGCTAGAGTCTGCATGGAGACCCCTTCTGTGCCTCAGGGAGGGACAGGAGGGGGAGGCCAAGGTCATGTCAATAAAACCAGCACAAACACTGACCAGCTCGTCTGACCATCTTGGTGAGCGCTGCACAGCCCCAGGCCTCCCTGCTGTTCCCTTCCACACAGGCGAGGAGCTTAGACACTTAAGCTTTATTTACAAGGCTTACACTTTGAGGCGAGCATCAGGGGCCCAGCCCCAGGCCTTCCAACTCATCTTCCTCCGCCCCGAAGCCTGCGAAGCTGATGGGCTGGCAGGCCAGGCTGCGCAGGTTCACCAGGCAGGCGGTCTGTGTGGTGCTGAAGTCAGGCACGGCCACCAGCAGCACCATCTGTTCCTCGGGGCCTGGGAAGGAGCCCCAGGAGACTGACCTTAGGCTCTGGGCAGCCTCACAGCCAAGACCCCCGAAGGAAGCAGGAGACCCAGTGGGGTGGATGACAGAAGCACACAGCTCAGAGCCACCTTGGCCCCCACAGTCACACAAAGGCCAGCAGGCAGACCCCAGGCTGTGCATCCCCATGGGGGCCTTGTCCCCAGGTGAGAGCAGATTGCCCCCAAACCCTCAGGTCTGGGTCCTCCAAACCAAACCTACCCCGGATAGTCTTGCAGCCAAAGCTAGGGGTGTTGCCACAAAAATAGACGTGTGGACACTCGAGACAGATGAACGGGTCGGTCTTGTAGAAGGGATAGCAGCCTGGAGAAGGGACTGAGCTGAGCAGGCCTTGCAACTGGGCCCTCCGCGGGTGCAGGGTGGCTCCCTCCCTGCTCGCACCGCTGCTAGCAGCAGCCCCAGCTGTGACAAAGGTCAGGCTGCCCCCAGCCCAAGGCAGACAGGTGACGGGGGCGGGGGGGGGGGGGTGTTCCCAGATTGCTCTGCGGCGTTTGGCCCAAGCAGGCCCTGGCTGCTCGTGGCGTTTTGAGCCCAGGTCAGCTTCTGTAACGGCTGCTCCTCAGACCCCTCCCTGGCCCCCACAACTCAGCCATTACCTAGGGTGTCAGGGGCCGTGGGGCTGATGTGACGGACCCGCAGGGTCCACTCCAGGATCTCCAGATGATCTTCCATGCTGCTGTATCGGAAAATGTCACTCACATTCTGTCCTGATGTCCCCAGGAACCTGCAAGCAAGGTGACGCTGAGCCCTGGCCTGAAGGCCACCCACCACTGCTTCTTACCCACTGCAGCTAGTCCAGGTTTCCTGGGAACTGCGGGACACCTTCCTCCACCCACACTCCACACCAGCTACCTGACACCATCGATGGTGGCTTGGTAGGGATTGGTGACCAGCTGTAGGGTGGAGTAGGCAGTGGCCAGGGGGAGCATGCACGGGTGCAGCGGCTGCTGGGGGAGCGTGTAGTTGGTCGGGTCGAATTCTCCTGGCATTACATCCACGGGCACAGAGGCCTGGAGAACACAGGGCAGGGAATGCTCGTAGGGCAGCTCTGCAGCCGGGCATTTCCCCACACTGCAGTCCCCCACGCCACTCACACTTAGCTGCAGGAGGATCTCATCCAGCATCTTGACGGCCTCCACGCTGGCTGCCTGGGTCTTCTTGGTGAGGTACTTAGCCTGCAAGTGGGAGTGCAAAGGCCGTCAGGGGCTGCAGAGCCTGATGGGTCCCCAGCTCTGGGGAGGTCGGAGCAAAGCCTGCCTGTGCAGAGCTGCACAGGCCCAGGGCAGGTGGTACGGCGGGAGCTACCTTGTTGATGGAGTCCCTGCTCTGCGTGCTGGGGCTGAGGAGGTTGCCAGCCAGGATGACGCGGGAGACATGGGCAGCGCTGCACTGCTCCCCTTCGTCCCCAAGCTGCCCGGTCACCACGTCCACTAGCAGCTGGGTGCCCAGTAGGCTCTCACCACCGCCTCCGCCCAAGCCCAGCCCAGACACCAACAGCACAAACCTGTAAGGTATGGAGGCTGCCGTGAGGCACCGAGAGGGGGGCCCAGACCTCCACTCCCACGGCGACCCCAGGTCCTGTGTGGGCTCCTTACCTGTCCATGTCAAGGGGAGGCGCAGGCTTCTGCGGGGCAAGGTCGGCAAAGCAGTGGTCCTCCACCAGGAACTTCCCATCATCTTGCACGGAGCCAAACACTGCTAGAACAGTTCCTGGGGGAGGGAGGGGGTGGGGTCAGGCCCTGGGGGGTGGTCAGGTGCTTCCACCTTCTCTCAGTCCTCGTGGCCACACCAGTGAGGTCTCACTTAGGACTCAGGCTGAAGCCTGCTTCTGGAGGTCACTGGCTCTGGGTGAGCCCAGGGAACACATCTTACCCACCAGTGACGTCCTATTCCCCAGCCCCACACATGCACCCTAGAAACCTGAGTGCGTCAGCCTCACAGCCAAGCTCCTACCATCCCCTCAGACTCCCACCCCACACTCCCCTCTCCCCAGCACAGTCCCCAGAGGGCTGTTCCACCTGTGACCAGCTTGGAGACGTCGATGGTGCCTTTCAGCTTGATGCGCTGCAGCTCATCTTCAAGGACCAGCTCGTCATCCGGGTGGATGTATTTGCTCCTTGGTGGCTGGGGAAGCAGGTTGTGCTGGAAGGCAGAGATGCGAGGTGGTCTCAGGCACGGCCAGCAGGCTCCTGTGTCAGGAGATGGCCCTGTGGCTCCTGTCCCTCTGGCTCTGCTGTCTCCCCAGGCAGAGGCTCAGCCCAGTCCCTGGCTCTGAGGGTGTGAGTGTGTGGCTCTTGGGCGTCCCCGAGCGACAGGCCTCACCTCCTCGCTGATCTCACGCAGGATGGAGGGCTGGAGGGGCATGGCTTTGAACAGCGTGCCCACCACACAGCATTTCTCCCCAGGCTGCAGCTCACACAGCTTCTTAACCCCGACGCCACTACCTAGGCGCAAGGGGCACAGACTCAACACGAGGCCCACGCTGGTGACACCTGTGGGGGCCCTGCCCAGCCCTGCACCATGGGCCACTTACAGGGCTGCACAAGGAGAACATCAAGTGAGCAGGGCCCCCTCGGCAGGAGACAGAGTCTGGGTGGGGCTGGGCCCTGGGTGTCAAGCCGCCTCATAGGGACAGGCATGCCGAGGCGAGGCTGCGTGAGAATGGGCAGAGTGTACTGCGGCCACAAACAGGAAAGCGTGGAGCCACCCGCGGCAGAACAGGCAGGAAGGATCCTCCTGCAGAGCCCCAGGGAGCTGGCCCTGCCAGTGATTTCAGAATTCTGGCCCCCAGAACTGTGGCAACATGCTGCCTGTTGTCCTGAGTCACCCAGTTTGCAGGTCTTTACCAGAGGAGACTGACCTAGGATACTAATTCACTTCCGGCTGAAAGACAGCAGCAATCTGTGGAAAGAGGTGTCCCGCAGCCGCCCCTACCAACATCACACCTTCCTTAAGGGTCTGAATTCCTTTGCTCCACCTTTGTTGCCACCAAACACTTCATCCTTTGAAAGCAGACTCCCACCTGTGACTCTCTGTTGCAGTTTGTCCCCCCAGGGTCCATGTGTGTTGACATGAAAGGTGGGTGACATCAACGGAGGTCCTGCGCCTACTGGGGGAGCTACCTCGGAGAGAGTGACTGCAGCTCTGCTATGACAGTGAGCCCAGCCCCTGCACTGCTCTCTGGCTTCCTGTCTGGTGAAGTGACCTCTCCCTCTTGCACACATTCCTGTCATCTGCATGAAGTCCCTATATGTGAAGCTGAAACCAGCTCCAAGCTCTCAAATTTACAGAACTGAGCTCCAGAAGCCCCTGTTCTCCCAGCATGAAACACCCAGCCTGGAGCACTTTGCTACTGTAACAGAAAATGGACTAATACATGCTCTTACCAGTGAATGCCATAAACACAATTTAACCAAATCTGACAACATGCGAAGATTAGATTTGACACTCCCCTCCCCCAAAGGGATCCAAATGTACAGTCCTTGAGCACTGGGCAAAGCGTGGGCACAGACAGTAACACCAGATACAAAGGCTGTCTTTGCTCCCTGGGGAGTTCTATCAGCAGCTGTGGCCACTAAAAGAGAATCTAGCTTCTATAAAGTCTTTGGAAGGTGGTACAGGCTGAATATTGTGGCATACACCTCTAAAGGTTGAGGTAAGAGGCTCATTATAGGTTCAAGGCTAGCCTGGGCTATTTAAGATGGTCAAGGCCAGTTTGACCTACAGTGAGATGCTGCCTCAAAAAACCAGAAAATAAAGGGAGGGGGACACTGACATTGTGCCTAAGCAACAGTTAAATCCGCAGAAAATACTCACAAAAGCTTAAAGGAAAGTGAGAAAAAGGTTCTTGGGAGGTGGTGGAGGAAGCCTCCTGCTATGCCACAGGGGAGAGGCAAACGGCACTTTTGCCAGAGGTAATGAAAATGGAAAATACCTCATCTATTAGGTCCACTGTTTTGCTGCCAAGACATAGCTGACCCAGGGGCTTAGGGTGGGTAGTCTGAGGACCAGCGCTTCCCCAAGTTGAAGTGGCTCCCATCTGCAACCACGGCAGGTGCTAGGGCAGCGGTTTTCAACCTGTGCGTTAATACCCCAGCAGGGGTCAAATGAACAAAACACAGGGGTTGCCTAAAGCCATCAGAAAATACACATTTAAACCCATGCTATGCCATGGTGAAATGTTATTTGTTGGAATTAGTAATTTGAAGTAGCCACCAAAATTATTTTTTGGTTTGGGGGTCACTGCAACATGAAGAACTGCATTGCCGGGTCACGGCATTAGAAAGGCTGAGAGCCACTGTGCTAGGGACAATGAACAAGGCGGGTTCTCGCCTACAAAAGCCTCAATTTAAAAACAACAGAACGAATATGAAAACTACATCGAAGGCCATTCTTCAGTATATCATGAGAATGAGATAATTCAGTTATCACCCACAAGTTAAAGGTGTGTGTAGGGAGGTCCTGCTTTACCACCTTGTTGCAGTAGCCACAGAAGGAAAAGATGGGGGAAAGAGAGTCCATTAGGGGAGGGGGAACGAGAAGGAGGGGACAGAAAAGGAGCAAGCGAGTGCATGAGTGCAAGTGCTAGAGAGAGCCACCAAACATAGGGCGTCAGGAAACAGCAGACATCCATAACAGAGGAACCCCTGAAGACTGCAATCTTGGCTTCTGGTAGTACACCTGCTGTGCTGGGGCTCTCTAGGGACAGTGTGGATAAACAGTTGCATGATTTGTGCCAAGGTCAGGAAAAACTCTTCCCTCCACCAAGGAAAAACTTACCATCACTGTTAGAGCTCAGACCAGCCTCTGAAGTAAACCTAACTCTAGAACCTCAGGTCACTGAAAACTTATCATTACTTCAGGAAGAAATTGGGAGATAAGTTAATTTTCTCAAGATAACTGGGAGCTGGGGGAGAGAATAGTACTGAGTTCTGGGCTGATGGAGGGCGCACACTCGAAAACCACTCACCCCACTGCTGCCGAGCACGGCACACCAAGAAGGGTCTCATCTGGATGAGGCGGGTGGCATAGATGTGGGCGTATTGCCGGCTGAAGCTGCGCTCCCCCAGGCGGAAGGGCTGTGAGAAGTTGGTGTAAGTCACCACTGGCACCCGAGCGAAGGTAGCATTGCTTGCTGATGGGGGCGACAGCAGAGTATGGGCCCGCTGGGCGGCCTGCTCAGAAAACATGGCTGCACTCTTAGCCGGCTGTCCAGATGGCTGTGCCCAGGCTGGGCAGGATCACTGTAAAGACAAAAGCATTCCTGTCACCCCATCCAAAGCTAAGGCAGTGGCTTTCCTGGCATCTCAGGTAACTTGTTGTACCACACCCAAAGGGCACCATGAAAGAGTAACAGATACAGTGGTCCCTGGGTCCCCTAAACCCTAACCCAGATGGCAAGAAGGGGAAAGCTGGTGTGTCTACGATTTACTTTGAACTTCCACCTGGACAACAACCAGGGTCTCAAATTTGGCCCACCCTAAGAAGGATCCTCGACCCGCTTGAATATTAGTTTCCTCTTCATCTTCCTCAAAACTCACCTCAGTCCCACCCGGTTTACAGCTGCGACCTGCCCTGGTACCTGTGCTTCTCCAGTTGATACTTTCAGCACTTGCCTTCTGACGAGCTATATATTTTGTCTGCCTCCTTCAACCAGATCGTAACTGTCAGGACCGAGATTCTGCTTTATTCCCAAAGCTATTCAGTACCAGTACCTGGAACCGCACCGATCCAGGGATCTGCACCTGCAAGACGTAGAATTCATATAATTGATATTACTCTTCTTTACTTTTTCAGGTCCAGTTATGAGAAAGCTCAAACTCCAGCATCCTGCTCGTGCCCTGTCTCTACTGGGTAGGTCCGGACGAGGACGCAGGCTCTACCTTCACCCACTGGGGAAATGTGCATTAACTCGGCCAAACTCGCACTGCGCTAGCAGCGGCCCACCGGTGCGCCGCAGCACGCGGCGGGCGTCGGCTCCACCCACCCGGACCCCCAATCTCTGGCCTATGCGGCTGTGCGGAACGCGTCCCGTGACTGGAACCCGCGGCCCTGGACCCCTAGCCAGACCAGCAGCCCCGCAGTAACCAGCTCAGCAGGACCATACTCACCTTGCCGCGCGCCGCATCCCGCCAATCCCCGCGCGTTCAGCCCGCCCCTCGCGGCCTCCCGCCAATCTCTGCGCGCCCGCCCCACATCGGTTCATTCCACCAATCGTCGCCCTCTCCGCGCCGTCAGTCACTGCACGCTGGCCCCTGGACACATAGCTAGCCCCCCGGTTTCCCGGGCAACGCGGGGCGGGGCCGGCGCCGGCGCGATTGTACGGTTCGGAAGCGTACACTTCCCAGAGTGCCAGAGGGAGGGTAGCTAGCGGTACAAGGGGAATAGGGGGCCAAGAAGGATTTTTTTTAAAGCTGCTTGGATGTCAAGCCTAACCAGAAGGTCTTTGTTGTCGCCAAGAGCGAGTGGAGGAGAGGCGCCGGGCTGCAAACCCCGAAGGCCGCGTGCGTTGCTCTACCCACGCCAGCCACGGCGTGGGCGCTCTTGCCCCGTCACGCCCCCATCTGCGGTGACCCCGGCATTCTTCTTCCACCCACTAATTCGTGACGTTTTTAACCCAGCGGAAAAGCCTTTCTCAGACGCCTCCCTCCTACTCCCACTGGCTTGGTGGTTCTTTGGCTTCCGTTAGTGCATCTGTTTCCTAAATCCTGGTCTCATCTCAACAAGGAGGGCGGGTGGCTATCCAAGCTGCTGCAACGGGCTTGCCACAGCGCGACCCTGAATTCTTAACACATTACTTCATCCACCTCTCAACCCTGGAGGCATGAACTCATATTCTTTCATTTTACAGATAAGGAAACGCGAAGAGCGGCTACCCAGCCAGTGAGCAAAAGCCGGGATTCACACAAAGGCAGCGTGGCTCTGCCATAAGCCTTGTGCTGTGCGGCTCTTCGCTGGTGACACTGTACAAGTGCTGTGCGAACAAATGCTTTGTTTCTCCCCTCACAACAGAGATAGAGTACCGTCTATTTCCTTTTTTGTCTCACTACTTTGGCCGCAACTTCCAAGGCTAGGTTGAATGCATGTGGTGAAAGACATCTTTGCCTTGTTGCCGATCTTAAAGGAAAGCTTTCAGTTTTTCACGATTGACTATGTTTGCTGTGGGTTCTTACCCACTTGATATTTATTTATTTATTATGATCGGCTCAGCCTGCCCTGGAGGTGGGGCTGGTGCAGCATGTGGTGCTGGGGCTCAAACCGTGGTCCCTGTGGTTGCCTAAGCTTGACTAAGCAGGCACTTTAGACCACTGAGCCATGTTGCCGGCCCCTTGCTGTGGGTTCTTGACATACAGACTTTATTGCAGTGTCTGTTACTCCTAGTTTTTTAAGAATGACAACAAAAGTATTTTGTCAAATACTTTATCCTGCATAATTGAGATGATCATTTTTTCCTTTTTGTTCAGGTGGTCTGTTACAGTTTTTAAAAATCTTTCTTATGTCATTATTCTTGCATTTGGGGCACACATCACATTTGGTGGTTACAAACCATAGTTACACAAATATTAGCTGTTAGAATTGACTGCCCTGGGCCTGGTGGGATGGCTCAGTGGTCTAAAGTGCCTGCTTGGGGAAGCTTGGGCAGCTTCAGGGACCGCGGTTTGATCCCGGGCACCACATGCTGCGCCAGCCCTGCCCTCAGGGCGGGCTGAGCCGGCCATAAAAATGAGTGAATAAAGAAACAAAGATTCTAAAACAAGAATAAAAATAATAAATAAAATAAAAAATTCTTAAAAAAAAGAATTGGCTGCCCTTGTTTACCTTCACTGTGGCAAACTAGTACTGTATTGTGTGTAAATAGTGCTTTTTCTTCATCCAGTCATCTGTTGATGAACATGACTTAGTTATTGTGACTTGTGTGCTATAAACATGGGGGACAAGCCCTACACGGTGTACATACCTGGAAGTCCAATATTTTGGGAGTCTAAGGTAGGAGTATTGTAGGCAGAAATATCATAGGTGACTGCATATGTAGGACTAGGCCCTTGAGGGAGTCAACGCAGAGGGTGAGAACACATTGTAACTGTGATCGGAGGCACATCTGTTGGAGGCCAGGCCTCAAGATAACGATAGAGTGACCAGACCTACAGGCTTCTCCAGGGCATAAGTAATTGATATTACCTGGCCCAATAAAGTCTAGATAAATATTAGTTACTCTGGCGGGTGACAAGGACCTCCTGAACCATCCCTTCCTGAAAGGGTCCTTGTTCTTTCCCTGTACACTTGCTATGTGACTTGCTTCTCCATTGGATCAAGGTCACCTAAGTGGCAAACTCGTGATCTTCTTGGTTGATGATGGTTTCCCCACGTTGTACCCATCTCATGATTGGGCTTTGTAGAACTTCGTTTGAGAAGTGGGCTCATTGCCAATCCACTCTCGGGCCCCCTGGTGTCTCTCCAGAGCTGTCTCTCAGTAAATTTATCTACTCTTAACTGCCATTATTCTTTAGAATTCATTCTTTGATTTTAAGGAACACAAACCTGACATGTGGCAGGATGTGAGTTATAATATTTCAAGGCCTGGGCAACTTTGTGACTGAGCAAGCTGTCTAAAATAAAAAACAAGCTTGAGGGTCGGTGGTGCATGCCTGTAAGCCCACCAGTTGGGAGGCCATGGCAGCAGGATCTCTGTGAGTTCAAGGCCAACCCAGGCTACAAAAGGAGTTCAAGTGCAGCCTGGACCACACAATGTAGCCCTGTCTCAAAAAAGATAAATAAATAAATAAATAAATAAATAAATAACTACCACAAGTGCAACTGTTTTATCAGAGCCTAACTGGCTTCAGGAGAGAGATCTGTCTAACTCCAGCTACCTCTGACCTTTACTGCTCACCTGAAGAAGAGAGCTGGAGAAAGGTGAGAAGGCAAAAGCAGAATCACAACGCTGTGGGAAGCTGGAGTCCACAACTCTTCAGGGCTGCGTGGCCAGGTCCCTGCGCCCAGGCCTTGCTGTGTGCTTCATTCCTGGGTTGCTCTCTCTCTCCAAAGCTCCCCTTTCTTTGGAAGGCAGCTGCCATAGATTCCTGACACCCGCATGAGGGCTGCAGGCGGGGGTGGGTGTTTCTGACGAGCAGCCCAGGACTCTCAGGGTGCTACGAAAAGGGGATAGAAGTGCTGCAGAGAGGCAGGCGGGGAGATAAGGTTCTATTTGGGGCTGCTTGCCTTGGGTGTCGGTGGCGCATCCTGGAGGACAATGCTGAGGTTCGGTGGTGGAGGGGTGAGAGGCTGTTCCAGAGACCTGGAGTGGTAGAGATGGAGTGTGCGTGCTCAAAAGGGAAGGGAAGGGGCAGCGAGAGGTTTATTTAGAATTTCAGTTGTTCAAGTTGGTTTCGGTGCTCCAGGAGAGAGGTGATGAACACATTGAGGGCCCTGCAGAGTTCACAGGAAGCCATGGAGAACTGAGTGTGCCACAGGAGGGGCACTGACAGACATGAGTCAGGGATGGCTTCCTGGAGGAGGTGAGTGCTGGAGCGGGGCCGCAACCCTACAGAGGCCAAGGTAATGATCCTCTGCTGGGCTGACCTAAAGTGAGGTCCTGGGCCTTCTCCTGGGCCTACGGTGCATTTCTGTGTCTCTGGTTTTCAAGAACAACCTGTTCAGGTCAGCAGTTGCTCTCTCCACGAGGACCAGGCCCTTTGCCCTTCCTTTTTTTCCAGGTGGTGCCTGGCCACCCTGGCCTGTCCTCTGCAACAATTCTGGAAGATCAGTGTCACTGGCTTAGGGAAAGAGATCTGTCTAACTCCAGCTACCTCTGACCTTTACTGCTCACCTGAAGGTGAGAGCTGGAGAAAACATAAAAACAAGTGAGAAGACAAAAGCGTATTCACAGAGACTGTGGAACGCTGGAGTCCACAACTCTTCAGGGCTGTGTGGCCAGGTCCCTGCACCCAGGCCTTGCTGTGTACTTCCTTCCTGGGTTGCTATTCATTTTCCTCAGAGGCTGGCGGGATGGCTCAGTGGTCTAAAGCACCTGCTTGGGAAAGCTTGGGCGGCTTCAGGGCACCACATGCTGCGCCGGCCCTGCCCTCGGGGTGGGCTGAGCCGGCCATAAAAAATGAGTGAATAAACAAACAAAGGTTCTGAAACAAGAAAACAATAAAAATAAAAAATTCTTTTTTTTTTTTTGTGGGACCAGGGTTCGAACTCACGACCTTGCACTTGCCCAGCAGGCACTTGTGCCTCGGAGCTATCTCCCCAGCCCCAAAATAAAAAATTCTAAAAAAAAAAAAATGCTAAATGGCATTTTCCTCAGAGCATTGGCTATATTGATGGGCTCACTTTGTGACTATGGGTCGAGGTACGCAGAATCTCACTGGTTCAAAACGACAATGGCTCCTTGTTTCTTAGAATGCAGTGGCTGACCAGGCAGCCCTTGCCTCTCCTTACCTGAGCTTGGCCGAAGCTTCTGGCTGGGGTCCTAGAGTCCATCAGAGCCTCCCATCTACATGTCAGCCTGGGTGAGGGCTGAAGGCCAGGCCTCTGTCCTGGTGGTCTTTATCTTGGTCTCTCTCAGTATGGCGGCCTGTGGGTTTTGAGGCAGGGAAGGCAGAACGGGTCAGGCAACGTGGGTCAGCCAGGGTTCAGGGAGAAGCAGCCGAGGCCTGAAGGGGCAGCTCCACTCTAAGTGCTCCTGGATTCTGTCATATGGCCATTCAGGCTTAGGGTTAGGGCCCCCAGAGGCTGCGCTGTGGCCCAGAGTCTGCTGCCCCTTTAATCAGAGCTGTGTGGCCCGCGGCCTATGCACATGCTTGTGGTTCGAAACTAACACAGCTTGCTCCAGGCTGACCTCAGGTGCGGAGGCACATGCCTATGAGCCTGGTACTCTGGGAGGTTGAGGCACAATTGCAAGTTCAAGTCACATCCCAGGTGACTTAGCAAGACCTTGTCTCAAAATAAAAAAAAATCAAGAAGAGCTGGAGACAGGTCTGCACCTGAGGTCCGGGGGCCAATGCAGAAGGCGAGAGAACTACAGTGTGCGCCGAGAGCCAGGAGATGACACCCCTGAGAAGTGGGAAGGGGAAACCCGAGTGCCTCCCAGGAGAGCAGCGGCAGAGCTTGGCAGCCTCTGCTTTCCTCAGGGTAGGAGGTGTGTGCAGGGGGGCTAGGGGTGGTGAGGTGCTGATGGGAGTCTGGCAGCCCCCATAGTGAACCGCAGCACAGCCTCCAGGTTCTGGAGTAAGGCCCTTCTGGGCAAATCAGCAGCCTCCATTCTCCCCGTCCCGTTCTCCTTTTATGTCATGTTGACAGCAGTCCTCAGGTAGGTCTTCCATGTCCAGAACCACACTGATTTAGTTCAGCTGGGCATCCCCATGCAAGGTGACCATTAACCCCCCACATAAGCAGTGTCTTTACCTGAGACCATGGCCACACATGAGACACAGAAATCTCCAGGGGCAAGGATGATGTGTGGCTGGGTCTCCCTCCCACGGAGGGAGTTCACCCAGATCTACCGCCCCTGCCTTACAGTCATTCTGCAGGAAGATCAAACCCAGCTCTGCCACCTCTGGGCTCTGTGTGACCTTGGCCAAGCTGCCTAGACACCTGGTGCCTCAGTTTCTCTGTCTTAAAACAGGGATGACAGTCACCCTGTCAGTTTTCATAGTAGACAAACGGCAGCTGCTTCTATCAGAGGGTGAGGAACAGAGTGGTTAGGATGGGGTTTGAAAGACACATAATGCCTGGATGTCTAGGCCCAGCCTGGCCAACCCAAAGCCCCTATGCTGTACCACCCTCTCACCTCTGAGGCCCCAGGGGCCGCTGGCTGTGTGTGCCAGGCAGCGAGATGGGGCAAGTGCACACATCTGTTCTTCCAGGGAAAAACTATGCCACCACGTCAGCCATGCCTGCTGGCGAGGCAGGCTGAAAGTGGCCGTGTGTTCCTTGGCCCAGTACAACCTTAGACCCAGCTGTGCTGGGGATGGGCAGGCCACAGTCACACAGGGAATGTCCCAGGCAGAAGATGCTGTAGGAAGAGCAGCCCAGGTGGAGCTCACCCACACAGTTGTGGAGGAGAGGGAGGCCTGCTCCTTTACCCTTGGCCACAGGCCCAGCCAGGTCAGGCCTCCACCTGCAGGAGGGTCTGGACTGAAGGCAGGTGGGTAGGTGGGCTGTGGGGCAGCAGGGACCCATCGGCCCTGGCGCTGTGCAGCCTTCACAGCCCAAGCCTGCTGATGTAGAACGCGGGGTCACATGTTTCTCATGCCAGGGCAGGAGCTACGCCTGTCTTGAACCTCATCAGTGGCGTCAGCTCAATAAACCCAGGATGGTGATGGGGGCAGGGCAGCGTAAGGGGGTAAGGGCTCAGGCTAAGATCAGGACCTGCAGCACCACAGAGTCCAGACCCCGCTGTCCTGGGCCCCACGGGAGCCAGGGAGCAGCTGGCAGGTCACTCTGTTCCCAGGGGAAACAGTTCCCTCCCATTTCTGCCCCCTGCCTGTGACACCTCTCAGGAATGAAACATCAGGCCATGTCCGCAAGATGAAAAGCAGAACTTCCTGCCAACCCAGGGGCCCTTCCCTCTGAAGGAGACGGGGAGGAAAACAGTTTAATTATTGAAGTGCTGAACCGAGTGCAGCACCCATTCCTGGCCACAGAGCTAAGAGACTTCAAAGACAGGCCTGGCCCTGGATGTGGCAGTTGGTCCCAAGTGCATCCCCAGAGAATCAGGGAGCTCCAGCATGCTGCAAGAAGAGGTCTGTGACACCCTCCACTGTCCTATGAGGGGGTGTAGGGCTGTGCTGATTGACTTTATCAGAAAGAAAAAAAATAACTGCTTATCTTTAAGACTGAAAGTGCGTTTTCAACTGCAGCCAGGCGCCTGCCGAAGTCAGACCCCCATCTCCCAGGAATGTGGCAGATACACCCGCTGTCTCCCAGGGAGATGACATTTCCAGCAAACAGGGTGCCCAGGCCTCATGGGAAAACATTCCTGGGCTGGAAGCCTGGCAAGAGGCTTCCGTGGCTTCTAAAAGGTCTACATAGAAAGAGATGGGGAAAGAACTGACAGTCACAGAGTATCTTAAAGGGAAAGCTCTAGGAAAGAGAGGAAAGTCTGTTTCCTTTGATTGAGCCCAAGAGAATGAATTTATTCTTGTTTATTTCTAATAAGTTAATTATGTATATGACTGGACTGTTGTCCCCACTTCCAGACAGAAAAACCGAGGCACTTCAAGGTGTCCCAAATCACACCTTGGTTGACTATTATTATTATTTACCTTGTTTGTTTTTGAGGCAAGGTCTTGCCTATGTCGCCACACTGGCCTTGAACTCCTGGACTCTGAGAGATCTTCTGTAGTAGCTGGGACTACACATATGTGCCACCACAAGTGGCTTCCTGTTCTTTTATTTGTCACTGATACATGACAACTGTACATGTTTATGGAGCACCAAGTTATATTTACAAACATGTCTGCTTTGTATGTATGGTACTGGGAATTGAACTCAGGGCCTTTGCACCAAGCTACACTCCAGCCCTTCTTTATTTTTTAATTATGAGACAGGGTCTCAAAAGGTCACTGCATGCCCCAGCTAGGCTCAAACTTGTGGTCCTCCTGTGTTAGCCTCCTGAAGAGCTAGGATTCCAGACATGTGCGGCCATCCCTGGCCATGTGTACATTTTACAGTGGTCCAATCAGGATGGTGTATCTATCTACCCAATCATTTATAATTTGTCTGTTATGAAACTCTTCAACATCCCTGATAGCATTTTTGAAACATGCATGCATTGGAATCTCTTAAGCCATGTCACTATGGTATAGCACCTAGAGCCTCCTTCTCCTGGTGAAGGGTGACTTGGTACCTCAATCTAGCCTTCCCACCCTTCCCCGCCATGGCTTCCCTAGTCTCAGGAAGCACTGCTCCTCTCTTAAGTGCTTTTCAATTTCTCTTGTATTTGCCCCACTGCCTGGTATGCTGGGCAAGGGCAGAGCAAGAGGGGAGACACCAGTAGGCTCACGAGGCAGTGGGGCAGTCTGGAGTCGCATGCCATGCCAGTTACAGTTAAGTAAAGGAACAGAGGCTTCGAAATATAGCACACATGCGATCATTTATTAGGTCTCAGACCCCAAGACTTGGGTCCTGTATTTCTAGAACAAGGCGTCATCCTAGCCAAAGCCCATGGCCCAGTGATACAAGAAGGAATATATCCTTTAAAGACCCCCTTGCCTAGGGCTGGAATGTGGCTTGAAAGAATTTATCATTCATAACCTTCTCTCTTAAGTTTCTTACCTGATTAAAGCCCCTGAGGGAACACCGAATAACTAGAAGAGATGGAAAAACATTTTCCAGTTCCAAAGCCACTTCTGAGTAAAACACAGAGACCCATTCTAGTGACATGAGCTCCTGAACCCCAGGCATAATCTTCAGGTGCAGAAAGTGGAACCCAGGTGTTATGGTTTATGTCTAGTTGTCCCCCCAAAGCCTCATGTAGTCATTGGGCAGGGACTTCTACAGATTGAGACTTGACTCATGGGTCACTGGGATTATGTGTTTTAGTACTGATGGGATTATTGGTCTGAGTAGGGCGGGGACTATGGGTGTGGTCTAGGGCGGATATCCTAAGGCAGAGAGCCTGATAAGAATATAAAGACACAGAGAGACGGACTAGAGCTGTTGCTCTCTGCTGCCTTGTTTGGTTGGCTACCTCTGCTACCATTTTGTTGCTGTTCCACCACCATGAACTGGATGCTCTCTGCCCTGTTCCACTCAGCCTTGGGCCAGCGGAATATGGACTGAAACCTCCAGTAACTGTGAGCTAAATAAACCTTTCCTTCCTTCATCTTGGGTGTCAGGTATTTGTCCCAGCAATGAGTGAAAAGTGACTAAAACACCAGGTGTTTTAGTTCCATTTCTTGCTTGCTGAGACAAAATACCTAACGCCCAAAATTAAGGAAGGCAAAGTTTATTTGGGCACAGTTGGTGGAGGTTTCAGCCCACAGTCAGCCGGCTCCTGGGCAGAGTGGGCTGGCACAGGGGTAACAGCACAAGGCAGCAGAAGACAGCAAAAGCAACAAGAACCAAGCAGGAGGGCGAGCGGCCTCTCTCCCTCCCTCGTAATGTAAGCAGGCTGCCACTCCCTAGGGTGGGTGTGGGTAGCACTCACACCATCCTTGCGTCTGCACATTGAGGGACCTTTCTTTCTCCCTGCTGAGTGACTTAGTTAAATGTCTCATCTTCTCAAGTTGACACAGTATCAACCGTGACACCAGGCTTCTGCTTCATGGCACCACCCTGCTTCCCATGAAGGCCTAAATCCTAAGTGACCTTTTTTTTGGGGGGGGGGCGGGTATCAGAAATCGAACTCAGGACCTCACACTTGTCAGGCAGGCGCTGCGCCCCTAAGCTGCATCCCTGGCCCCCAAAGGTCTAAGTCTGTCTACCCACTTCATAGTGAATTCTACCCAGTCTCTTGCGTGTCGTGACAGAATTCTATCATCAAGGGCACAAATGGACCAAGGAGGTTTGTGAGGGCTCATCTTCTCCTATCAGAACCCGGCTTCCTAGTCACAGGTTTGCAGCAGTAACCTGAAGGCCTGGTGTTGGGCCATCGTCCTGGGGAGCCCCCCAACAGTGCCCCTCAGGGCCCACTGCCAACATCCTCAGCTGCAAACCGAACAGGCCTTGTGCTCTCCTGACCAAAGCCTGGCCTCTCCCAGTGAACACAGGGATCCCAGCTCACTCCGCATGCAGGTGCCATGGTGGCAGCAGAGGCTCGGGGTGCCTGGTTCCTCTGGGTGAGCCCATGAGTTTCAGTCTGGGCACCGACTTGCGGTTCCCACAAACCGTGCTGACAGACCTACCCAACGGTCTCACCCGGCACTGTCCAGGGGAGACGAGAGACAGAAATACGAGCTACGTTAAGAGTAAAGACACGGGTGAAATTAACTTTAGTCCACACACCTTCACCCTCTACTACTATAACCTACCACGCACTCCAAGCACAACATGCACATACCACACACACAATACCACACACACACCACATACTTATACATCATCCACAAATACATTTAAAATGCCACATGTACCATACAATATATACACACCACATTATAATGCCCACAACATACCACATCACACCGTACGCACACCACACATGACACACCATATACAACATATATCATGTATCATATACCACAGCACCCCCCTATATAACACGATATCAAACACTGGATATCATACACACAACACACCAAACACTGTATTATACACCTACCAATACCTCACTACTCACCATACCCAGACGCACACACACACACACACACACACACACACACACACATGCCCTGCCCTTACATTTAAAAAAAATAATAATTTATTTTTTCTTAAACCTCATTTATTTATTTGTGTTCGAGCCAGCTCAGCCCACCCTGGGTGGTGTGGCGCAGTGTGTGGTGCCAGGGATCAAGCAGCGGTCCCAGTGCTTGCCTGAACTTTCCTAGGCAGGTGCTTTAGACCGCTGAGCCATCTCGCTGGCCCTTTGCCCTTACTTTACTCCAAACTAGCGATACAACCTGAGTCGGTGCAAGGAGCACTAACTGGAGCATGCCACAATACTACCAGTACAAAAGGCAATTTTTTTTTCAAAAGAAAAATCATGGGGCCGGGCGTGGTGGCGCATGCCTGTAATCCCAGCACTTGGGAGGCTGAGGCAGGAGGATCGATGTGAGTTCGAGACCAGCCTGGGCTACAAAAGTGAGCTCAAGGCCAGCCTCAACTGCATAGCGAGACCCTGTCTCCAAAAGACAACAAAAAAAAAAAAAAAAAAAAAAAAAAGAAAAATCATGGGGAGCTGGGGAGATGGCTCCGAGGTACAAGTGCCTGCTGGGCAAGTGCAAGGTCGTGAGTTTGAACCCCGGTCCCACAAAAAAAAAAAAAAAGAAAGAAAAATCATGGCCCAGACACAAAATAAAGTGAACTCCTGTGTCAGATTGCATTTGCTTGTTAATTCATGAAGCATCAGGGACAATATGCAGCTGGGTCTGCAGTGCGGACAGCAGGGGTGCGTGGGTGGATCCTGCTAGTGCCCAGGACGGCAGAGTTGTGGAATTGCTCAGAAATAATGAAAGGAGGCCATGTCTGATAACCAGAAACCCAGAATCTCAAAACCTCCCTGGAGAGGCTGCCTAAACTAAACCCTGGGAAAGTGGCTTATTGAACAGGCAGACCCGTGACAGCATCAGGACAGCTCTGGGATCGGCATGCCCTGTCCTCCCCATGGTCCTTGGTCACTTAGGAGCCATAGAAACTGCCCCGAGTACTTTAAGACTCAAGTCTTTCTTTAGTAATTAACTTGTCAAGTCTCCGCTAAAAATCTGTGCCGAAAAGCTCTCTAGGTGGAAGGACCTCTCCTGCGGACTCCAACTTTTTCTTGCACCCTCCTGTCACCTCCCCAGCTGCAAGGAGTGCAGCCTGGCAGGGGGGTGGGTAGGGGCAGAGAGCTGCCACTTGGCTTGGGGTGGCCCGAGTGACTGTCGCCGGTGTGTCCCCTATGGCTCCTGGGGTGCCCTGAGGAGGGTCAACTTTTCTCTCTAGCTCCTGGTTTCTACAGATGAGGTGGGGTTAGGGACACTCCCAGTTCAGGGACCTGCCACTCTTGGGCTGCGGGACCCTTTGCATTTCCGGCTCTCTCTCTGGACGCTGCCATGTGCAGCCTGGAGTCACCACGCTGTGCATACCTGGCATGTGGGGTGGGTGCAAAGCCCCGCTTCCTCTCCCTAAGAGCTCAGCTGTCTGGGCCTCAGTGTCCTCACCTGTAAACAGGGCATGGTCATGCTCTTATTTTCTGGGCAGCGTGGGGTGAGTCCTGGGGAGGTGACATGTGGTGTTCACTACAGTAGGAAGGCCTGAGGGGCCTGTCCCTGCCCCCTCTGTCAAAGACAAGCCAACGCTGTGGTTCTCAGTGGGGAACAGTTTATTGAGGCGCCACCAAGTCTACTCCTCCTTCTCATCGCCGTGGGTGATGATGTAACACAGGGACTTGTAGTCGATGTTGCCAGCCAGGTCCACAGGTGTCAGGGCGAACAGCTGCTCTACCTGGGAGGCCCCACAGTGCAGCCATGGCCTTGTGCCCTCAGGTCTGGGCTCTGGGCCTCAGCCTCTTGCACCCCAAACCCACCAACACTGTCTGGGAACCAACGTCATTCTGTTGGTTAGTGTTGAGCAGACTGAGCAGTGGGCCCTCATGGGGAGCAGAGGCGAGAGAGGCCCCTTCCTCTAGGGTCCTTCATTTGACCCAAGCCCTGGGGTGCACACAGCTTGCTCCTTCTGATCTCCTCCCCCTAAGCCCATGGGACAGTGTGACTTCCCAGCGAGTCCTCCCCATTACCTTGCTGGAGGACCACAGGGCCCGAAAGCCTTACCTCAGCAGGAGAAAACTTGTCTGCCTGAGTCAGGAGAAGCTGCCTGAACCTGGAAGCAGAGAGGCAGGGTGGCCACGGCCCAGGGAGAGGCTGACCACTTACTCCCAAGAGGTCCCTCAGGTGGCCGCTCCACCCTCTTTGTCCTCCAAGTGGCCCTGGTGCAGAGCAGGGTGGTGGGTTTGTACTTACTCATCCTTGTTCACTACCCCCTGGCCACTGGAGTCGAACATGCGGAAGGCACTCAGGATGGCTTCCTCGGGGTCAGTCCCTGGGAGGCCAAGGCAGGTGGGTTGGTGGATGCTTGGTGCACGGAGAGCTCCCCGTGACCCAGAAGTGGTGGAGGTCAGGGGGAGGAGGAGGTAGCAGTCTTCTGAGGAGGTGGGCTTGGCTAGGAGCCTGGGACCCAGGAGGGAACAGCGCTGGGTGGTGAGGGGTGGACACGGGTGGTGTGGGTGGGCTGTGGGCCTGGTAGGACGCAGGTGAACTTCAGGTGTGATTCATGGGGTTCAGGCCTCTGTCTGCCAAGGGGCCCCAGCTCACCATTGAGCTTCTCCCCAAAGAGTGTGAGAAAGACGGTGAAGTTGATAGGCCCCTTCCCCTCCTGCAGCATGGCGTCCAGCTCCTCATCTGGGACGCTCACCTTCCCTATGGGAGTGGGGTGGGGAGGAGCACAGGGACCCTGGTGTCTCAGAGCAGGGTGGAGTTTGCCCTCCCTGCCTCCCTGCTGGGGGGCGGCTGGGCAGGACGAAGGGGGGTGATGGGGGAGGGGATGTTATCTCTGTGCTCCCCCAGGCAGGGCAGGGCAGGAGGAGGGCTGGGGGGACACGTAGGGCTCACCCAGCTGGGAGTAGGTCTCTTTCAGGTCCGACTTGCAGATGATACCATCCCGGTTCTGGTCAATGCAGCTGAAGGCCTGTGAGGAGAGGGCTTCAGGAGGCAGTTGGAGGACCAGGGCTAGGAAGCCTGAACCACAGAGGAGAGGGCCCCCAAAGGGTGGGCATTTTGGGGGATTTGCACTCACTTCCTTGAACTCCTGGATCTGGGCTTGCTCAAACATAGAGAAGACATTGGAAGAACCTCGCTGGGCCTGCTTGGTGGCAGCTTTGCCCCGTGTCCCAGCCTTCCTGCTGGCCTGCAATACCCACAGGGGTAGGTTCCTCCTGCAGCACCCCTGAATCTCCTCTCCCTACCCCAAACTTCCAGCACAGCCCAGGTGAGGGCCTTCTCTCATCCCTGGGGATACCTCCCTGGGCCCAGCACAGGCCACAAAAGGCCCTGCTCTGTGGCTCCTGGACCCAACGCTAGCACCCGGACACCAACACTTACCATCCTCTTTCCAGTGGCCTGCCTGCACCCTCTTGTCACCAGGCCCCCTTTATGTCACTGCCTTATCACCTGGAGGTCCAAATAAGGAAAAGAGTAGAGGACAAGCCCAAACTTGGCAGCCCCTGCCTGAGTCAGGGGAGGACGAGGGCCCCAAGCAGATTCCAGCCACATTCCTGGGGACCTTCCTGTCTGTGACATGAAGCATCTCAGGCTCTGAGCATCTCATGTGTCCAGGCTCCACATCTCCCCACAGCACAGTGGCTCTGAGTGCTTGCCAGGCCCTGTTATCAGCTGTCTTTCCTACAGGTCTGGTCCAGAGCCTGGCCAATCCAGTCCCAACCCTTTGGGCTGAGGAGAGAGATGGATTTCGGCCTGAGAGCCCAGGATTCTTAGAGCTCTCGTTGAAGACCAAGGGACAGGAGGCAGCAGCTCCGAGCTGGCAGTTACTCCATAGAACCCTCACTTGGCTCTGGAGCAACTCTGGGCATGAAAAGGGCATGGTTCCTGCCTCTACCTCTACCTCTGCTGCGTCAGGGTTCTCCATGGAGACAACCCTTCCTCCTGGGCTTGGAGTCTTGCTGTCCCAAGAGCCCTATCTCAACTCCGCCTCCTCTGGAAACCTCTTTGGTGTCCCCAACTGGGAGCTATGGGTGTGTTACCAGTTTTGTTGGTGATAGTTGATGGCTTTGTAGCCTCCTCCTGGGCACCCAGCCTGGTCAACACCAGTACTTGAAGGGCTTGGCACAAACCAGGCCTATGTGGTGCTGTTCTGCAGGAATCTTTGCGGGGCAGAAACTTCTTTCAGGTGATGCTAAGCTGGGAACAAGAGCCAGGGTGCCCTCTGCTGTCCAGATCAGCAGAGGTAAGGTTAAGGCTCCAGCTCAGGAAGCTGAGGTAGTCGGACATCTCACTCCACCCCTCTGTGAGGCCCAGATGCAGGCCATAAGGGAACCAGGTCCCTTTTGTGTATTTTATAATGCATCATTTACTGTCTGAAAATTCAATTCAATTTAATTCAATTCAATTCAATTCAATTCAATTCAATTCAATTCAATTCAATTCAATTCAGACCTATAACCTACCATGAAAAAAGTCAGTGAAATATCTCAGGTGCAATATGAAGTTGGAAGCTATGAATAGTAAAATCCATTCCAACACATGAAGGCTCAAACACCAACTCATGCATTTCGAAAATGAAGTAACCACATGCCCGCATCATTTTACAACAAAGAATTTAAACTCAGGAGCACTCAGGAAGAGGAACAGAAGTAATGCCACACTTGGAATATTAAGAAATCAGATTTTAGGAGGATGTGATTTTGAAAAAAAATCACAACTTTGTTTTTTTTTTTTTTTGTCTTTTTTGAGACAGGGTCTCGCTGTGCAGTTCAGGCTGGCCTTGAGCTCACTTTTGTAGCCCCGGCTGGTCTCGAACTCGCACCAGTTCTCCTGCCTCAGCCTCCTGAGTGCTGGGATTACAGGCGTGCGCCACCACGCCCGGCTCACAACTTTGATTTAAGTTCTGAATGAAACACAGCAGGTGGGTTCTGACTTGTTGGGTGGCTTCTTGCATGGAGAAATGAGCATGCACTGAAGTCAGGCAAGGTGTGTTTGTGCGTCATTGTGTTTATGCTGTATGAAGACTGCATCAGGCCTTCCCTGATATTTCATCTGCAGCAGCCTCTGGGAGGACCTTAGAATCAGTATGACACCTTATACCCCTGGTTCCATTTTCACTATCTGCATGGCTCTGTGGGGACAGGGCCTCACTCAGAGAAACCTGCAGCAGGACTACCCTGTTCCCAACTCAAGGAGCCCTGCCAGGAACTCCCACCCCACCCCACATTCCTTGGGCAGGTAGGGTCACAGCCCTACTTAGTTCAGTGCCCCAGTTCCCCACGCTTCCCCAATTTCCCCTGGCACAGCTGGCTGGAAGGGACAGCAAATTCCAAGATACACTCAGGTCTATAGAAGCTGAGAACATGACACCGTCTCTTCAGCAACTGCACCCTGGCTTTTATGGACAGGGGTCAAAGAATAAGGCACAAGGCACAATTAAGCCTTTTACAATTTTTAATTAAAAACTCTATAGTCCCAGTTTGGGCACAGAGAGTGTCACGTGGCACATAGATGTCCTGATGAGGACAAGACGGGTCCAGGGAGGCCCTCTGAGGTGTGCAGAATGATGTTGGGGGTGTCTTCCTGGGCAAGTGTGAGAGCCAAGGATGCCATCCCGCCTGTGGGTGCAGGTGGGGCCCCTGATGGTGCAGGGACCCCATTGTAGGTCCTCTGGCATCTCCTGTGAGGAGCCATGGTAGAACTACAAGCCACTCAGGGTGGAACTGTGTGAAGGAAAAGGCCCCTGTGGGACCCCTGCAGCCTGGGAAGCACTTCAATGCTGCTGGACCCTTTCCAGTGGGTCCCAAGCCCCCAGAGCCACAGGAAGGAAAACGACAACGCAGGTGACAGTAGCCCTCACTCTCCTTGGGCTCTCTGGTCTGGTCTGGCCAAGCTTTGGAAGATGCCAAGCTTCGGGAGGCCAGGCTACAGCTGATTCGCTGGACCCCTTTCCAGGCCTGGCCCAGAGAATGCGTCCTTCCTGGAGCTGGCCCAGGTCTGACAGACAGCCTCCAGAGCAGACAGCGCAGAACTGCGGAGTCCTGAGTGATCCATTCCTTCTGGGTACTTGATTCCAGCAAGGAAGCCAAGTCTCTGTGCCTGCTTCTCCTGGGGGCTTCTTCAGGGCTCTCTCCAGTCCGGAGCAGCGGTGGCCCCGTGGCCGCGCCCTCGTGGGCCCTTACTGGCCCAGCATACAGGCCTTCTTGCAGGCCACTGCAGACACCAGTGCGGCACCGCGGCCGCTGCCCTCCTCAGACTCGATGAAGGTGATCTCACAGTGGGGTGCCAGCCTGCGCACGCTGGCGTGGAACCGCTCCTTGAAGCTGGATGCAGGAATAGGATTAGGGTTTGGGTAGGAGTCCCCAAGCAGTCTGCCTGCCGACCCGCCCGTTTGTCCATCCGGGGGCTCACCTGGGGTGCAGTTTGTACACCGAGCCGTCCACACCCACTGTGATGCGCATGACATCCTGGCTGCGGCTCTCGCGCATGCGGTTGATGACGCCTGCCAGCCCCGCGGAGCACATGTGCGCGGCGCGCGTGGACACGCTCTCGCAAGCGCGGCGCACGATGTCGCAGTCAGTGGTCGAGGGCCGCAGCCCCAGGGTGCTCAGAATGTTGTGGATCTGTTTGCGGTCACCCGGGTCGCTGCAGGGGGAGGTGTCGCTCAAGGAGGGGACTCAGCCTCCCCTAGGACCCTGCCCCGGGTTCTTCAGTGCCCATAACCCGACTGGTCCCCGCCCGCCCCGCCCCGCGCCTACCTCTCCACCTGTGACACGAAGCGCGTCTCGAAGGCGCCGCGCGTGCGCAGCTGCTCCGAGGCCTCCCCGTGGAACAGCAGGTTCTCGTCCACCAGCTTGAGCAACACGAGCCTCACCAGCTCGCCCATGTACTTCCCGCCGATGAGCTTTTCGTACCTGCAGGTGGCGCGTCGGTCATACCCGCCCAACGCTTCCGTGCGGTTCCCAGGCTGCCGCGTGGGGCGCTGCGACACCTCTGCCCACCCCACCCGGAATGCCCTGATTTCTGGGATTCCCCGCGGTCTTATGCTTTGCGGAAACTTCAGCAGGAGGAATCTAGAGTGCAGCCCCGTTGAGGGCGCTGGGTGGCGCTGCCGCTGGGCCCATACGTGGAGGGATGGGGTGGGGGCCCTGCGAAGGCCGCAGTTCTTTCATCGGCCAGGCAGGTCCACAGGATTACTGCTCAGTCTGAGGCGCACCCCACGGTGTGGTGTGACACATTCTCCCTCTGTGAGCCTGTGGCTTTTTTTTTTTTTTTTTTTTCAAGCCTGTGCATTTTCATTGTGAAATACATGTAATACTCCTAACCCAATAGGTCCCCGGGATGAGGCTCAGAAAGTACTTAACAAGCCGGGAACCTCGCAGGTGGCTAACAAGTGACAACTATGGTTAAGTTCAAGCTCAGCATGGATTTCCCAGATGTACTCTGCCACCTGCAGCATTGAACAAAACATACTCATTCTGGAATGGGACGAGCCTATGTTTTGGGGAACTCTGGGTGACCCCTGGTCAGCCCTGCTTTGTGCCCTGGAGCACCCATGAGAAGGGGAAGGTGTGGTCCGATGTAATCACGACTACACCTACACATCCTACTGTTGTACTCAACCATAGCAGGCCAGGAGCGGACTGAGGGAAGAAAGACCCCGATGTTTAGAGACAGCTGTTATCTGCTGCTGCACTTAGGGAGCAGCCGAGCTGGGCGGGGGCGTCCTTACAGCTGCTGACCGGGGTTCACGGAGCTCTCATCCACCATGCGGTCGTATTCCAGCAGGAACTCATCCAGCTCTCCAGAGTCCCCAAAGGCGCCCCACTCGGTGTTCACACACATGCGGCCCTCGTCCCCTTCCACCAGCTCCACGTTCTGCATCTCCTCCATATAGCAGGCGTTGCAGCCGGTGCCTGTGGGGACAGCACGCATCAGACTTCAGGGCTGCGGGTCTGGCGGGGTGACCCAGGAAGGACCTACCAGTTTCCTTCAGAGAAAAGGACGGGAACACCTTCCACGCAGTTAGGTTTAGATCTAAAACGGCCCCAGTCTCAGCGTTTGGAAGGTGATTAGGTTAAGAGGATGCTATTGCTGACTCGCTGTTGGAAAATGGGATCTGGTGGGAATGAGTAGCTGCTGGGGGCGTGGTCTGGAAGGGTCTGCTTCCGTCCTTCCCCTCCCTTGGCGGGAGCAGCCTTCCTCATGCAAGGACTGAAACTTTTAAAATGTCCTCAAAGTTGTGGGTGCCGGGTTATTGGAAAGTGATGACGATACCCACTCGTTTCAGGGTGGCTGAGACTCTAGGCTGTGCCATTGCACTTTACCAGCCTGCGATGGATGTGAGGGATTCTGCTTTTGTGTCCTGGTGCCCTGCATGCATGTCACTGAGCCACTCAGCCCTAAGCCCTGTTTGGGTGAGCCTTGGAACAGCCCAGAGGCCACTACAGGCTGCATTTGTTTCAGTTTGTCACTTGCTGTGCCAGTGCAAGGTGAACATGTGGCATCCTTTAGCTGTAAGTTACAGAGTTTTCATGGCAGTGCCATAGATGCCATACATAGCATTATGCCCAGTGCAGCTGCACGGGTCACACAGCTCTGGAGCTCTTAGTGACAGCACTGTTATGCAGGGTACCCAGCAGGTGGCAGAGTTCCCAGCCGGCTAGTTTTTTGATTAAAAACAAACAAACAAGCAAGCAAACAAACAACAACAAAAAACCCCCCAGAAACCTGGACTTCGACGTGAACTCCCCAGGTTTTAGGTTTTACTACCAACAAGATTTTAAACACCAGGTGTTTGTGGGCACTTGTGAGTCGTGAGCACCAGAGGGAGCCCTGGGAAAGAAGGATGTTCTTGGGCCTGAGCAGCTGCAGGCTGGTGTGGTGAGAACTCAGGCTGAGGCACCCTGCCCTCTGCAGGAGGGGCACAGCGTGGGGCAGCGGGGCTCATGTGTAGGTGCTGGACTAAAGGACAACTTTCCATCCTAGAGGTGAGGATGGACGCAGAAGTGGAAATGGGCAGGGGGGCAGAGTGAGGCCAGTGTGGCGCTCGAGAGAGACGCATGCGTCTGTTGGCAGTGTTGCTGCTGTGTATGTACATGTGTAATGTATGATCTGTATGAAACAGAGAAACAAACTGGGAGACATAATTATAGCTGGGAGCCTACTCAAATACATGACCTTTCAGAACTGGCTCAGAAAGGCCCATAGGTGCAAATAATGGAAGTGGTCCTGCTGCGTGGCCAGGGCCCAGGAGCCCATGGGCACAGCAGATGGCAATTATGGGGGCTGTGGCTCCTTCTCCTGATGTCTGTTCCCCTGGGCAGGAGTAGCCTCTAGGGATGGGAATATGTGGTTAGGGTAGGGCCAGGCAGGCCCATGGAAAGACTTTCTTGGAAAGGATGACGCCACTTTTATGATTCACTTCCGCTTGGACAGATCTATCCAGTGTGGCTAATTAACTGGATAAAACAGTTTAATTGCATCCGGTGTGTGTTTGCAGCTGTGGCCCATGTACTATCATGGCGCTGTGAGTGTTGGATCTTTCTACTGCACACTGTGGCTGTATCACCACACCCCCAGGCCAGCTGGCCCTGGCACCAGGGCCTGCATCGACTACACTGAGTGTTCCTGCTTTGTCCCCCATGCTGCCCCCCTAGGCCCCTCTGCAGCCTGGGAGGGGTGAGGAGCCCTTACCCACTATCATGCCGACCTCACACTGGCGGTCTTCATAGTAGCAGGAGATCATTGTGGCAACTGTGTCATTCACCATGGCCACCACGTCCATCTCAAAGTCCTGCCAAGGAGCATGAAGTAAGCCAGCCATAGTGGTGCACACCAGTAATCCCAATGTGCTGGGAGGCTGGCACAGGACGATTGCAAGCTGGAGACCAGGCTTGGCTCGAAAAATAAAACAAAGGCTGTGGGTATGGCTCAGGGCAAAGGCCCTGGGTTCACCTCCCAGGAGGGTCAAGAAGAGTGAAGAGGAGGAGGAAGAGGAGGAAGAGGAGGAAGTGGTGCTGAGGAGTAGAAGCTGAGCTGATGGGGCCAGGGGAAGGATGGGGGGCAGGTCCGCCCCTCCAAATAGGTGAAGGTGTCCTCACCCCTCTCCTCTTGATGGCATCTCGAAGAAGCCCCACGACGTTGTTCCCTTCTGCTCCTGAGGCTTTGAAGCCCTTGGTCCAGTTGAGGAGAATGCCCTGTGGGATGAGTCAGGTTCATGCCACTGTCTCTGGGCAGTGAGCTGACCCTAACTAGCTCCTTGCGGCCAGGGGGGCATGTGCCCCCACAGGGGCCTCTCAGCATCCACACTGCTTTGAGATTCGTTGGGATGATTCTTCGTGAATTCATCCCATCTTTCCTCAGGGCTGGGGCCCAGCCAATTTAAGAATATGAGTGTGTGTGTGTGTGTGTGTGTGTGTGTGTGTGTGTGTGTGATGTAGAGCCTCAGGCCTCAAACATGGAAGGCCAGTGGCCCACTGCTTGGCTGCAGGTCCAGCCTTAGAACGTCCAGACAATAAATCCCCAAGACGTTACCAAGAAGAGCAAGGCATATCCCCAGGGGAGCAGTGCTGTCTGTGTAAGCCTCCCTGTAAGCCCCCTGCTGCCTGCCCTCTGCAGGGTCGGGCACTTGAGAAACGGTGCGAGATATTGCTCTGGCTGCTTTTAACCTGAGCTGTGAGCCAGCTTGGTTTCTGGCGCAAGGCCTCATGCTTGCATCTTGATCCAAGCACGCACATGTGCATGTGTGCAGCGGCCTCTGGCCACTACGCTCTGTAACCACCAGCTGATTCTGCTCGTTTTCCAAAGTCTCTCGGGCTGTGGTGACCGGGCAGTCACGCAGCCCACAGCTTGTCCCTTCTGGGTGCTGCCCTCTGTTCCCTGCCCTGCCCTGCCCTCCACCCAGCCACCTTGTCAATGTCCTCGTGCCTCACGGGGAAGGAGAAGGTGAAGCCCAAGGGCAGCTTCTTGTGCTTCATCTGGTGTTTGTCCAGGAAGTCAGAGATGCACTCAGAGATGTAGTCGAAGAGCTGGAAGACACAGAGAGGCAGCCGCTGGGCATGGTCTGGGCCAGCCCACAGCCCTCTCTGGCCCGGGTCACAGGGCTCCCTGGGGTGCTCAGCTTGCCTGCCGATGTGGGGGCCACTGTACCTCACCAACAGCAGCCTTGGTCCCCAGCCAGGTGTGCCGCCGGCCCAGTCCCCACTAGATCCCTTCAAGCCCAGCCGGCTGTTCCGCGAGGCCCAGGCGGGCACATTCCTGACAATAGCTAGGACCTCTGTCTCCTCTGCAACTCACAGGTATCCTGGTTGCCCCAGCCCCCAACTGCCTCCAACAGACCTATCCTCAGAGCTGGTGGTTCTGCAAAGGAACCAAGGTCCCTTCTGGGCACCAGGGCCCAGGGAGATGTGCATGCTACAGCTGCTGCCCATTTCCACCAACAGATAGCAAGCTGCTGGTAGGTAAGGACAGGGCAGTGTGTGTGGGGTGGGGGTTGGGGGGCTTCTGCCCGGAACCCAGCCTCTTGAGGCTGCTCAGGTTTTTGGTTTTGGTTTTGGTTTTTGAGGCAGGATCTTGCTATGTAGCTTAGCCCGGCTTTGAACTCACTATGTAGTTTGGCCTGGTCCTAAGTCATGGTGATCCTCCTGCCTCAGCCTCCCAAGGGCTAGGGTTACAGGTATGCACTTCCACACCCTCCTAAATTTGTAGATGTTGACTTTTCCTCTGGAAAAGTAGATAGAGCCACCCGTTGGGCCAGGGGTAGGTCTTTTTCAGTGTAGCCTCTCCAGGCCGGTGAATCTCTCCCACAATGCAGTGACCACGGGGCATGACCTGGGTGGCCAGGCCTAGAGTCTGTCTGCAGAGCCCTCTGAGCCATTTCCAGTGCAGTGCGTGGGTGCGTGGGTGGCTGGGCCCTGGGCTCCCGGCGACCTCGCCCCTGCCTGTGGGGCCCCTGAGCTGCTCACCATCTCTGCGGTGCCTGTCATGGCGTCCTCAGGGATGGAGTACATCTGGTGTTTGGTCTTCACACTCCACTGTCCCTCTTCCCCCTCTCCCACCTTCACCAGCATCACCCTGAAGTTGGTGCCCCCCAGGTCCAGGGACAGGAAATCTCCCACTTCTGCAAACAAAGAGAGACGCACACTGGCACTGTCTGGCAGGCCTGGGCGGGGAAGGACCCAGGCAGCTTGCCTGGGACCAGATCTAAGACGTCAGGTACAGGTCAGGGTGGCAGGTTTGGAGTCACCAGCCCAGACCTTGGGGCCGAGTGGGAGGGTTCAAAGCATGCTGGAGTGATGTTGGTGGGAACCCCCAGCGTTAGAGCCGCAGGAGATACTGAGGGCCTGTGCCTGGCCTCAGGATGGGGCTGAGGCCCGAGGGAGCATGGAGAGAGGTCCCTCTGCGAGATTGAAAAGCCAGGGCTGGACCTGCAGACCCAAGGGTGGGCGAGTTGGGGACATGGTCGCTTGCCCAGGGATCCTTTCTGGGGACAGCGGAGCCTTTGGCGGTGCTGTCCCTGCGGTACCTGAGCCTTCTGGGGTGGAACGCACGTAGGTGGGCAGCATCTTCACACTGGCCTCCTCGTGGGTCTCCAGCCTCAGGCCGCGGTCCATTGCCTTCTGCATCCGCCACATCACCTTCTTCAGGTCCTCCTCCTGGAGCTGGAACTCGGCCAGGATCTGCTCTGCCTGCGGGGAGGGTGCACGCAAATGAGCATCTCCTGCTGTCCTCTGATCTCGGGTCCCGGGCGCCCCATCTTCCCACATGGTCCACCACAGTCGAAGGGGAAGCATTCCAGGATCAGCCCTGATGGTTACCCTGGGTGTGCTGGACAGGAGAGTGGCTTTTGTCCCTAGTGCTGTCCTTATGGTCCAGTGTCTGGGAGCACTTTCTGGTGGCCTTCAGATCAGGGAGGAGGAGGGCACTACCTGGGCAGGTGGTAAGACAGGACTGGAGCCAGTGAGGAGGGCGGGCAACTGGCATCACTGGACAAAGGCCTGGGTGCCCTTCCTCTAGGACTTCCTGGAGCAAATGACAGCAGCACTGCTGGACACAGGGCGGCCGAGGCAAGGCTGGTCCGGGTGAGCCGCTGTGCCTGTCCCTCGCCCACCGGGGGTCTGCTGGGCAGGCATGGCACCCATGGTGTGGAAGCTGGACCCAGGGCAGGTCTCTGTGTTGGCGTGAGGCCAGGGGCTGAGATTAGGCCAGCACCACTTCTGTGGGTGCCCGAGAAAGGCCCTGTAGTGGGGTCTCCAGTGAGCGCAGCCATGCTTCTGTTCCCTTTGCCCAGCACTGCCTGTTCGTGGAGAAAGGCCTTGCTGATACACTAGAGAGCGGTAAGACAAGCAATCAGAAAGATGCTTTCGAACCAGGCCTATGATCCTACCATTCTGGAGGCTGAGTCAGGAGGGCTGAAAGCTTGAACCCAGCTGGGGCAATTTAGTAACTTAACGGGACTTTGTGTCAAAAAAAAAAAAAAAAAAATATATATATATATATATATATGTATATATATTTAAAGGGCTTGGAATGTAGCTCACTGCTAAGGCTTTGGGTTCAATCCCCACCACTGTGAACAAAAAAGAGCCTCAAAGATATTTGCATTTTTTAAAACATATAACAATACATACATTACAGATTTTTCAAAACAAATATAGCTGCTTAACAATGATTGGTATATTTTCTATTTTTTATGTTATTTATTTATTTTTTCTTATTTCAGAACCTTTATTTGTTTTTTTTT
>PVJA010007625.1:0-67677 GCA_004027025.1 Myocastor coypus
GCGCACTAGTTTTGGCGCAACTGACAACTCTTTGGAAACAACGGGGTGGTGGCTATGTGGTGACATTCACTACTCCTCTCACACTGTTGATGGCATATATCCTAAGGTGACATTTTCCTCACTCTCCCCATTTACTCATTCATTAGATAACCTACCAGTATAGGCCTATAACTCTCACTGACACTCTTTTTTTTTTTTTTTTTTTGGTGGGACTGGGGTTCAAACTCATGACCTTGCACTTACCAGGGAGGCACTTGTGCCATGGAGCTATCTCCCCACCCCCTCTCACTGACACTCTTAATGTGACTATTTATCTTGATGCTCTAATCACCTCAGAGTCCACCAACAGGAGTCCCTTGCACTGCCCCACGAGCACTGCTCCCTGGCACCAGATGTCCTAAGAAGCTCTGCTGGGTTAACTTTGCCCTTCAATTCCTTTTAGTGAAGAACAGTATTTAGAAACCAAGACTGCCAAGAGGCTATTCCTCTAGCAGTTCCATGGGAAATGGATGCCTATATACTTACCATATCCATACATGGACAGATAATATAGGCACACAAGTATAAGCCTACTAATATGGCATTTCTTTTTAAATTAGAATTTTAGAACTCTTTACTGAGGTTGAGCATTCTTCTGCTTATCTATTAGGGCACTGTATGTATCCTCTGTTATTTATCTGAGTCTTCGGAGTTATTGTTACTTTAGACATAGTTTTAAATACAGCTGCTAAGAAAATACCAAATTTTCTAGTAAGTACTTTCCCAAATTTACTGTTTGTTGTGTTTTATTTCTGATATAGATCGTTCTAATCTCTTGAAGCTGAAATTATCATCATTTGTAATTTCTGCTATTGTTTTGAGCTATTTAAGTCTTTCCCCAGCCAAAGATTTGATACTCACTCCTATTTTCTCCTTTTTCTATTAATCTATTTAATCAACTTGGAATATATTGAGGCAAACTGTATGACATGAGGATCTAAATTGCTTTGGTATTTCTTCCAAGTAGCTAACCAATTGTCCTAGCACCATTTATTATACAATCCTTCCTTTCATCACTGATTTATCATTGTTGTTTTTCGAAATTGCTTTTTGAATTTCCATCTGGCCAAGTGGTTTTTGTAAAGGTTGCAGGGCAGCATGGTTTCTCTCTCTTAGTCTTACATAATTTAGAACTCTGGGAAAAATGTCACCTACTGGCTAAGCCTGTAGGCCTCCAGAATGCAGCTGGGCTGCCAAGATTCAAACCCAGGCCTACAACTTGCCTACATTTGAGTAGGGATGGTAACGGTGCCTAAGTCACAGGTTACCAGGAAGGATTCAACAAAGCAAACAACTGAACGCACGAATGCCATGCATGGGAGAGCGCAGCAATTGTTAGCCAT
The DNA here is from genome assembly GCA_004027025.1 of Myocastor coypus. Taxonomy (NCBI): domain Eukaryota; kingdom Metazoa; phylum Chordata; class Mammalia; order Rodentia; family Myocastoridae; genus Myocastor; species Myocastor coypus. The sequence goes on from PVJA010007625.1 coordinate 1,383, forward strand.
TGTTTTAGAATTGTTTTGTGGTTTCTTTTAACCCCTTTCTTTCCTAGACAGGACTTGGAGCTCAGAAATGCGAGCTGACTGGCCTGGGACCGCACGTCCTGCCATCCCTGGTGGGACGCATCTCCAGGGAGAAGATGCCTCATTTCTTGCTTCTCCAGCTCAGGTCAGATCCATCACCTGGGCTCTGAGCTTATGCAAATGCCACTGCAGGGAGACATGGTTCAAACACTGAGCTGTTGGCTGTCTGCAGAGCACCCGGGCACTCTGTGCGAGTAGGGGGGATCTCTCTGTGGCCCGCCAGTCTTCCTTGGTTCCTATGAGCCTTTTCTAGATGGAATGAGAACTGCTCACCTCTTCAGGTGAGGCTTTTGCATTCAAAGGGTGGTAATTCTGCAGACAGCATGGCCTCAAATGCAAACCAACGCCCATACTTCCACCAGGCATTTGGGTGCCCCAGCAATAGAACGCAGACACCTCAGGACAGGCGGGATATCATCCTGCACTTTTTTTTTTTTTTTGCTTTGTTTTGTTTTTTTCCTGTCTTTTTTCAGACAAGGTTTCAGGCTGGCCTCAAACTCTGTAGCTCAGGCTGGCCTTGAACTCACAGAGATTCTCTTGCTTCAGCTTCCCAAGAGCTGGGATTACAGTTGTGCACCACCAAACCTACCAGTTTCTACTGGATTTTTAGGGAATTTTTATTCACTATGAAGAACATGACAGTGATGTCATAGCTACCCAGAGAGACTCTGTCTTAGGAACTGCCATTTCTCATTATGCCTTCCTCCGATGACAGATTCACAAAGTGCAAGTGGGGCTATGTGTCCCTCATTCTTTTTTTTTTTTTTTTTTTTTTTTTTTTTTTTTTTTTTTTTTTTTTTTGTATATTTTTCTTTTTTTTTTAATTTTATTTTTATTTTTTTTCCAATTCTTTTATTGTTTAAATTTAACAATGGTTATATTACATATTTTCATCATGGGATCAGTTTAGATTAATACATATAGGTATATAAGATTGATCATGTCCCTCATTCTTAAAATGTTTCATCATGTGCCAGTTTCCACAGGACCTCTCAGCATCCAGAGCTACTCAGTGAAACTGTTGTCCTTTTGCTTAACTGCTAGCATCAAGAATTACTTATGGGGGCTGGGGAGATAGCTTAGGAGAATAAAAACTTGCCTGGAAAGCACAAGGTCCTGAGTTCAATCCCCAGTACCACACACACACACACACACACAAAGAATTACTTATGAGGGGGTTAGATTTGAAGCATAAAGCAACAAGTCAGGACAGATGACATAGCACATTCAGGGCATGACAGGCTGGCTGGATGGTTTCAAGAGATGGTTATATCACCACAGGCAGGCAAAGAGACTGCCTGTGCCAGGCATGGCAGGCAGGGGCCACATAAGCAGATGCCCACATATGGCCTGAGTATGGTACACAGCTGCTCTGATATTAAGACACAGCACCCATTTCTGACTAGGGCATTACAATGTTCCATGGGTCTGAAAAATTATGTAATTATAGGTAGACACTGCTGACGTTATTCTATTAATTAAATCACTCCAAAATTATGTGTAAGAGAAGGACATGATTCTGGTAGAGAGAACTGGTAGAGATCATGAGATCGGACTGCCAGTCAGGGACTGTGATGACTGTGTGCTCACAGGTGGCCCCAGAAAAGCCACTGCAGACCAACATTGCTATTCAGGGCACTGTCTTTAGTTCTCTTTCACAGAACCGGGAGGTGCTCAGGGCAAGCTTCGTTAATGCTTACACAGTACTATTCTTGCTCCTGAACTAATTGATCTGAGACGTAAAAATAGAACAAAGGTGACAACAGGCAGGGCTCATTTCCCCTAACTCCAATGTAGACAGTCTACTTAGACCTCCAGGAGACAACGCACTGACTGCTCCCTGCATTCTGTGGAGGCTGCCTGGCATGCTGCTGTCTGCCTTGCTTGGCCAAGTGATCAATGACTCTGTGAAGAAGGTACCTTAGCAACAACGAGCAGCCGCTTGTCACTGGAACTAATGCAGGAAAACTGCCTATCCGGGCCTCAGTGTCTAATTGCACCATGATGGAAAATAAAACACCCAATGACAGACCAAGTAGACCTTATTAGTTCAGTTCTGTACCACCGATCTGTTGAGCAATTTGCTAGTTTTATATAGTGAAGCTGCTCACTGTCTGAAGGGTGAGAATTCACTTGTGTGTACTTGTGGCTCCCAAAGGCCTTTCCTGTGGGAATGAGCAAGAGTGAATCTCCAATTCTGGGTTGTACTGGCAGCTTGGCATGGCTGATCTATCCATGTCTACCGTTAGCTCATTCAGTGTTAGTTTGGAATTCAGAATAGGGAGACATCTTTGGACAGATGAAAAGAAAGGGCAAAATAGCTAGGATCACAGTGACTGCAGTGCTATGATACCACCCGTGGTGGATTAATGTGTGGTCAACTTAAGTGGAAATGGGCAGCTGAGCTGGGCCGGGGGGTCTGGGCGTGGAAGGCCCACTTGAGGATTATGGCCAATGGCATAAAAGGAGAACAGGAGGTGAAAACTGCATGCTGTTGACTCCCTCAAGAATCGTGCTGCAGCTGCTTTTTCTAATAAGAACTTGGCTGTTCTTATCCCTGGAGCAGTCCAGGACCTTACTGTTGCTGAAAGTGGCTGCTGTTCTCTTCAGGGCAGCTCTGGCTTTGGCCTTGAGCATCGTTTCCTGACTCCAGTACAGATTCCTGAGCCTTCTGGCACACATCCTTCTCCTTGCTGGTGTAGACGTTCTAGCTTCCACCACTGGCCTTTGGGCCTTTATAGTGCACATTCTTCATACACATTTGCATGAGACGTTCTCATGGGTTCTAGTCCTCTGGCTGGACTCACGGAAGACCATGCTGTGGGTTATCGGCCTTTGGCTGGACTACCACAGGACACTGCCATCAGATCCAGGACCTTAGCAGGATTCTTCAGTTCTCCAGTGCACAGACTGATCTCTTGCACTCTTTTGTATTTGACTTTTTGGGTGAATATTATAAAATAATCCTATATATGTACTATATTAAATGTAGCCTCTTGCAATCACTGACTACAACACCACCCCCTTTATGTTAAATCCAGGCACTAAGTCCATTGGGCAGACATTGTCCATTGAGAGGGAATGCATAGCCTTAGGGAGGTTCTGCCACTCGGGGACCAAGAAGAAGCAACAGAGAGACCCAGCCTTCTTGCAGGACCTTTCAAAATTCAAGGGTTATTTGGGGGAGCCATAGCTATCACAGCCAGCACTCTCTACTCTTAATGCATGGAGAGACAGCAGGAAATAGTCTTGCTTGCCTGACAGATCTAACAAAACTATTTCTTTGGTTGAAGTTCTGTCAAAATACAACTCTAGAGAGGACTGTTCCTTTATGTGAAGTATCTGGAAGTTATGTTCACCTAGAGGAATTACATCATCTCAGCTTTTGAATTCAATACTCAGGCAATAGGTGAAGGATGAAGGCAGGTGACAGAAACCACTGAAGCATTGCCCCACAAGGTGCTAGTTTTCAAACACAGCTTTGCATTCCTGCACCTTCATTGGCTCTAGTCATGTTGGTGTTTTTCTTTATCCTGTAGTAAGGCAACTGAATTTTCAGGTGGCTTTAATGAAGCAATGTTCTACTGCATTTGCTTCTTCTAGTTAAGCAGAATCATCACTAACTCACTCTGTTTCCTCACCGTTTTTGGACCAACAGTGTCACAAAGTGAGTTGAACCAATATGGTTCACACAGGTAACTTTGGAAATACCACAACATATGCCACTCGGAACTGCAGTCAGCCTCGTGGCATGGTAGAAATGGGTGGAATGAGGGATCATCAGTTCAAACCTCACATTATACAATGGCCACAATGAACACCACAGCCACAGAGTTAGCTGCTGACAGAGTCAGAACAAAATCCCAGAATTCTTGATTCCTCCATCTCCTCTGAGTAGAAGGTGGCTAGGTAACTAGCAAGTCAACCAGTCAGCTATTTAACCAGCATTTGGTGGTTAACTATATATGCATGATAGTGTGTTTCTCTTGTAGACTTGCAAAAGAAGTATCCATGCTATGGTTACCACCACAAAGACTTTCTACAGCTACTCAAAAGGCAAAGGAATGGGCAGCTAATAATCAGAACCTGAATCTCAAGGAGTGTCTGGGCTTCCTTTTCTGTGAATTAAACAAATAGAAGTTTGTTCTTTTCTCCTATGTAAAATTATTGAGGCAAATAATCTATTCGATGAAATGTACAGAAACCAGATATATCCAGCTCATCAGGATTCTCAGTCACTTTTGTTTTGTTACTGGGGCAAAATATCTGACACCAAAAGTTAAGGAAGGAGAGGTTTATTTAGCGCATAGTTGGTGGAAGTTTCAGTCCATACTTGGCTGGCTCCAAGGCAGAGTGGCTCATGGAAGAGGGCAGCAGTTCCTGGTGGTGGAAAACAGCAAAGAGCAAAGGGAGGAGCCACAGCTGCAGCAACTAGCAAGCCTCTCCTCCTTCCTTACATTGTATCCAGGTTCTTCCTCCAGAGCGAGTGTAGCATTCACCACATATAATCCCAGCAGCACTCACACCCATAATACCAGCATTGGATCATGAATTAATCACAAACGCTAGAAGCCTGACCCCAGTGACTGCATGAAGTGTTGGTGGGACACCTAGGCACAAGCCGTAACACCAGGCCACCATTTGTTCCTCAGGGTCAAAGACAGCAGCCAGAGTTTCAGCCACCCTATCAAATTCCAGGCAGAGGAAGAAGGCAAAAATGGATAACACGAGGCAGCAAATACATTTCCAACAGCATTACAGAGAGGATTTCCCCCCAAATTCCAAGCTTCCCATCTTAAGCATGGTTTTAGAAAGCTTCCTCAACTTCTTGATGAACATCCGGCTAAGGATGATCAGATTAGGTTGTCTCTCTGGTACATTCCAGCCATGAGCCATTCTAAGCGGCAGAAAAGTGGAGAGAGCAGTACAGTACCCTACCAAGCTTTGTTTCCAGCAGTAAGTTCAGGGCCCGGCCAACGCAGGCACGCCTTGAGATGTGAGTGAAAAGCAGGCTGGGGCCTCCAAGGCCAAGAGCAATGTTGAGAGCTGTGGAGCATAGTGATGAGGAGCTATAGCATGGGAAGAGCTGGGAGGCAGGGGTTACACTTGATTCGATTTGTGAAGAACAGTTTCTGTGGCCTCAGGGCAGCAGGTGGCCTCTCTAGTGAGCTGGTACCCAGGCAACCTGCAGTCAGATGATGAGCTTGATTTCTCCAATACTTCTCTAATATTTCAGCATTTCAGCTGAAAGTGCAGGGTTTCTCAAAGTATGGTTCTAGGCATTGCCAATGAAATTACTAAAAGATTTCATTAAAATACCTATCTCTTTATTTTATTTTATTTTATTTTTTCTTGTTTCAGAACTTTTGTTTGTTTGTTTATTTATTTTTATGGCCGGCTCAGCCTGCCCTGAGGGCAGGGCTGGTGCAGCATGTGGTGCTGGGGATCGAACCCCAATTTCCTTCCAATAAATAACACACATGTATCAAAAAAGATATTCAACCATCAGACATTTGCTACTTAGGATTGGTTCTAAGAATATTCTATTTAAATACACATTTGAGAAAAGACTGCAAATATATCTCAGAATGAAGGTATTGGATTGAATCCCTGGTACTGAAAAAAAAAAAAAAAAAAAAAACAAGAAATCCCCAGTTGCCTGACAAGGCGCTGCATTAGTGAACAGTGTCACTATTTCAGGGAATTTTTCAGTGTGAGAGTAGCGTGGTGGGAAAAGGTCTTGAGACAGACAGTACAGATGTAGGGGGCAGAGGGTGCCTGGCATGGGCTTTGGGTGGTTGTTGGTGCCCTGAACAGCAGAAGGCACAAACAGCAGTGCAGGTGGGAGAGGGCACAGGCAGGTCACCTGCCCACTTCACGAGAGTGCTTGAGCCCACAGAGAACCCAGGCAGCAGGATGTGCTCATGTCTAGGTGAAGGTAGCCCTGGGACCAGAGCTGAGTTTCTATCTGTGTGACTTAACCCTCTGGGGTCCCTTGTCAGTCACTGAGTCTCCTGGACCCATCCATTTGCCAAGAGATGATGATTCCAGGAAGGAGGAAGGTTACCGTAAGGGTGCCTAGAGAACCCGCAGGATGGCTCAGTGGACTAAGCGCCTGCTTAGGCAAGCACAGGGGCTGGGGTTCCATCCCCTGCACTACCCTGCTGGCCCCGCCCCCATGTACGCTAAGCTGGCCACCGAGTCCAGGCATAGTGGCACATGCCTATAATCCCAGTGCTGGGGAGGCCGAAAATAGGAGGATCACTACAAGTCTGAGCTATGCAGTGAGACCCTGTACCAAATACATAAAAATAAATAAATAAATAAAATAAAAATTAAAAAGAAAAAAAAAAAAGAGTACCTAGCACACTGCCTGGCTCCTAACATGCTCCCAAGAAACTGAAAGAGGCTCTTCAGCTGGAGACCAGGACCAAGACACAGGCAGGCTCAGCAGACACCCCATGGGGATCCCTGGACCCCATGCCACCTCCCCCAGCCCTGTCCAGGCAGCCTCACTGGGGAGTGGCTTATGGAGGCCTATTTATTTCCTTTTCATATCCTTAATGACCTTCCCAGTCTGACACAAGTCTGCCCTACTTCCTACTTTAGACGGAACCGGAGAGCAGAAAGGCAGCTGAAAGCACTAGCGTCCCGGCAACGCTGCCTCCTGGCAGGTGCACACTGGCGAGCCGCTGGCCTGGGAGGGTGCACAAAGCTAGAGCGGCAGGACGGGAAGGGACTCACCATGGGATCTCCAGATACACAAAGAGGGGCAGTGGGCAACAGGGGGGCATGCTGGTGTTTCCTCTGGGTCTCTGCTAGGAGGGTTAAGGCTTCCTGACAGAGAGCCTCCTCTGGCCCAGAGAAACAGGAACGTGAAGAATCTAAGTACTCCAGAAAGCAAAATGTCAGGCCCTTTGATGTATCCTGGGAGGTATCTCTGGGCCCATGAAGTAACAGAATGTCATCCCTCTCTTGCTCCTCAGAGGGAAACTGAGGCTAAAGCAAGTCACTGTTAAGCCCCCTAACTGAGACTTGACTCCTATTTCCAGGCTGAAGGAAGGATTGGCAAGCTCTGGACATCTGGGTTATATATAGACTCCGTGGCTGGTTCTTAAATGGAAACATTCAGACTAACTCCCTAACCAGACTCACAGATAAATGGAGAGGGCATAAGGTGAGGAAGCCTGCCGGGGGAGCTGGCAAGAAGGGCTCCGACTTCCTGCACTGCCCCCCCCCCCGCCTCCTCCTGTGGTGCTGGGATCGAGGGCGAGTTTTGGTCACAGGTGGAGGCATAAGTGCTGCAGGCCTCTGCCCTAGAGATGGTGCAGCGCAAACGGCGAGGCCGGAAACTGCCGTAAACGGATGCACCCCAGCCAGGGCCCTCCATGATCACCATTTGTCACTCTTGAGCGAATGCACTAATAAAATGCTCAGCCATAGACCAGGGGAGTGGTGGCCACAGCCAGGTGAGCTGGTCATCACTTGCAAAGGGCAGAGGCAGCACCAGGTCTAGACTATGGAGGGCTGTCAGGGGACAGGTCCACGGCTGAGTGCTCAGTGCTGGGGAGCTGGCGATGAGAGGTGAGTGGCCGCAGGGGACCCTGGAGATTCTGCTTCGCATCTGGACTCTACCTAGTTCTATTGGGAATGGCTTCACCTTCCCCGTCCCCCTCCATGCTCCACCAAGTGTCTTTGGACTCTGTCGTTGCTGTCCTACTCCACAAAAAAGAACCAGTGGCTGACGGTGGCAGCTGACGCTGACGACTACTGCAGACCACCTGGTCCCAGGGGTGGGGTTCAGACTCTCAAATCTGTGACCAGTTGAAGGTGTGCAAACTTATTTTTAAAAATGTCAGGAGTGTAAACCTCAGGGACAGCTTCTAGACTTCAAGTTTACTTGGAGATGTGGGCTTGCAGGTTGAGGTTGGGGAAGCAAAGCCTGCTGAAAGGAGCTGCAGCTGTGTATGTGTGTGTGTGTGTGTGTGTGTGTGTGTGTGTATGTGTGTGTGTGTGCGCACGCGCACGTACGCGCGCCCCTATGTTCAATAGAAGAGAAAAGAAAGAGGAAAGGGGGTAGGAAGAAGTTGGAAAGAAGCAAAGGATTCAGGGTAGTAAATGAGAACAGGTAAAGAAAGAAAGGAGAAACAAGAAAGACTTGAGCTCATGGGGTTGGAGCAGTCAGTGGGTACCAGGGCGAGGGCGTTCAGAGCAGACTATCTCCTGAAGGACAGCACGGTGCAGCAGACAGAGGAGGCCAGCACAGGTGCCGCAAACCCCTCCTGTGCACGGAGCACTTGTATGGCCCAAACCCTGCTCTCAGTACCTTGCACGTGTTAACTCAGATAATGTCCATGATGACCTCATGACCGGGGTAAGGGATGGAGCCAGGCCTGGAGCCCACACAGGCGGGCTGGCCAGGGGCCAACTCTGCACGAGCAGGTGATGCGGAGTGGCAGGAACACGCATCCCCAAAGGATGGTGGCTGAGCAGCGAGGGAGAGGGGGAAGCAGGCGGGTAAGGATGCTCAACAGAACGCGAGTGCCCCTGCTTCTAGGTGGCTGAGGTCTCCAAGCCTCGCTTTTCTTTCCGTACAGCGCACATGGGAGTTGTTCTCCCGTCCTACAGGGTGAGTCTGAGCTCAGAGGGCATCATGCAGCCGGAAGTGATGGGCAGCTGTATAACTCCACGCCTCCCTGGTGTGTGCCACTGTCAGAGACAACCAGGAAACACTCGAGAGGGGGAAGGAACACAGGACGCACAGTTCCTGGGGTCAGTGCTGTCCCTTCCCGACCCTTGGTCACTTTGGCTCCTGAAGTTAGCAAACTCATTACTACTTAAGCACACGCGCTCATCTGGGGTTGGCGGCTGGGGTGGAGCGTCACCCAGGGCTGGGTGGGGGCACACTTGTGGGGTGTCTGGCATGGCTTTGCGTTCTCCATCTGGGCCTGGGACTCTTCCTTCCTGGCCCTGTTTCCCTGCTCTGATTCCTTGCCTCTGTGGACTGCCTCCACACCCTTCTGGCACACCTCTGCCCTGGCCTGAAAACCTCAGGAACCGTGAGCCAAGCTAAACCTTCTCTCCTTCAGCTTATACCTGTGACATTTGTGTCTCAGTGACTGCAAAGCTGACTCACACACTCCAGAACCCCACAATTCATCCAGGGACTCACCATGTGACAGGTGTGCACGGTAAGTAACTTCTATAGACAAACAGCACACACACACAGGTGTAAGGTGGGGCCATTACACAAAAGCACAGATTTAACTGATTTCTTCCTATAAACAGACTAGTTTGGGTTATTGAACAGAACTATGGGGCCCAGCAGCTGGGTCTGGTTCTGATGGGTCTGGCAGAGCTGGGTCCCTACCCACAAACCCCCAGGTGGGAGATGCCCCGGATGTAACTGCCCTCCTCACCTAGGACCTAGGGCAACCTTGCCTTGCACTTCCTCTCTGAGGCAGGAACCACCCCCTCTACCTTAACATGACCACGTTTTGCTCATTCCTGATCCTGGGGCTTGGCGTTAGCTTCTCCCTCTACCTAGAAAGCCCTCCCCCAGATCTGTCCATAGCTTGTTATTTAGTTTCATTCAAGGTTCGGGTCCAATGTGCCATTCCCAGGGAGTCCCCCCCTTCTGCACCATGTCACTGTGCGTTCTTTATGGCACGTAGGATTCCTTTGCTTACTCACTTGGCATCTGCGTGCTCGGTGTTCTCCTCACTCCTCCCCCTGCACACATACCCCGCGGCAAGCTTCATCCAGCCATTGCTGGATCACCAGAGCTTTCTAAAGTAGTTAATGCCTGACATATAGTAGCTGCTCAATATTTACTGAATTAACGGAACTAGTTAATTTGCATCAACACAAAGCTAAGAAGTAGTGCCTTGATTGTCCCAGCAGCCTTATGAGATGGGCACAAGTCCCCATTTTACTGACGGCAAAATGGCCCATGCTCACATAGCTTGCTAGCACTAAGACTCTGACCTATACTGTCTTAACCAGTGACGAAGAGAGAATCTACCCTATCACATACAGGAACAAGAGAGGGGCCAAAGTCAGGCCCTTGTCTTCCCCCACGCATGCCGGGGAGTGGAAAAAGAGCCTCACACTAGCAAGGCGGGAGCGCCGAGGAGACCCTACAGCTGCAGCAGCCAGAGAGTGGACTGGTCCTGGCTGTGGATGAGGCCTGCAGCCTGAGCAGAGCCCAGGAGGCAGGCTCTGGGGCTGGGTGGAGCAGTGGCTGGGAGTGTGAGGCCTACTGCGAGGCCAAGGCTGCAGAGGATAGCAAGGCTGGTGCTCACCCAGAACCTGCCACTGGCCTGGAGCTACCCATGCAAGGAGGCTGAGAGGGTGAGAGGCGTGGGCAGACCGAGGTTGTGAAGCACATCATAAACGCCTGCTGGCTTCTGCCCCTACAAGGGCTATAAACCTTCGAGAAGCATTTACCTTGAGGGATCAGTGTTCAGGGGTGGGTGACACGGAAGGGCAGGAGAGGCAGCCAGAGAGGGGCGATGGTGACGCAGAAAGACAGAAGCGCACAGCCCCACAGATAGGGAGCCTCAGGGAATCCATCCTTCCTGTTCTCCTTCCTCTAACCAAGGACGGGCTGTGCAGCTCCTTACAGTGTCCATTAATCCACCAGCAAGGTACATTGGAGGAACCCGGGCAGAAGGCTGCTCAGTCACGTGTGCTCTTGCTAATTACAATAATTGCTACTTAATGGTTTGTGTATATTTCTCAGACTACAAGTGCATCCAAAGCTGCCTGATGAACCAAGCACATCCGTATTTGGATTTTGATATCAATATATGTATTCCACAAACACATGGGGGACAAATGAAAGCAAGGCTAACAGCCATAGACAGTAGGACAGCTGCTGCTCTGACTAGAGTGAGCTCAAGGCAGGGAGTTAGGAATGAGGAAGGCTGGATCCCACAGGACCAGACATGCAGGATGTGGGCGCAGGTACTGGCTAACTACTGGGAAGTCATCTTTCTGCAACGCTCCTCAGGCAAGAGAGACATCCAGGGGCCTGAGCACCGGGCCAGTTAGTCAGAATCCTACAGGATGGCGACAATGTGGCTCTCTGAGAAGGAAAGGGCGTCTCTGAGGGCAGGGTTAGGAGGCTGTCCTAGAGCCAAACCCCTAGGGGTCGATGGGTATTGGCCCTGTAAAGGGGCAAGACCTACTGTCAAGGCCAGAGTAGCTCAGGGTACTGACTTCCTTAGCCCTGAGAAGGGATTTGCATTCTTCCTGCAATGTCAAAATGACTCAGGCACAAGGAAGGAATGGTGGAGTCTGTCTCTGGTTGGTCCCCCTGCTGTAAAGGGAGGCCATGGGTCTGTCCAGCATCTGCCAGAGAGCAGGGCTTATAGGAGTAACGACCACCTCCCTCCCTTCTTTGCTGCCTGTCTCACCCTGTGTCTGTCCGTCTCTATCTCTGTCTGTGTGTCTGTGTGTGTGTCTGTGTGTCTGTCTGTCTCTCCCCCTTTCTCCCTGTCCTCTCCTCTCTTACTAGGTGCCTGAGCTTGTCCTACATGCTGGGAGTGCCTGCCTACCACTGCACTCCTGTACATTCACTCAAGCTGTGGGTCCACTTGCATCCAAGCAACCCCCCAATGCCTCTGATTTTTCTGGGACTTCCATGAGCCCTCTCTGGACCAGGAGCTGTGCAGGCAGGAGCCTTGTGTCTGCAGAACTGCAGCCCAGTGTTTAAGAGCCTGGCCCAGGGGTGGCAGCTGAGCCATGCACACAGACGGTGGCACACAGATGGCTGATGGATGGTGCCGCCCCACCCTCCCTGCACTCTAAGGACAATCGATGCATCCCAATTTTGATGGATCTCTCTGCCCTTCGTCTTCCCTAAGAAGAAAGTCATGGCCACTGGAGGTGACTTTGTCCAGAGACTGATGTTGGCTATGGCTCAGTGGGGCTGGCTTGCATGTTCAGGAGAACTCTCCACTGTCTCCTTATTTGAAATCATTGTTTCAACATCTTCAGAGTAAGATGTTTCCTCTGACTTGCTGTCACCTGTCAAGTCTTTAATTACACTTCTCTATTCTAACAAAACCTTTTCTCATTGTAGGTTGCAGAAGGGGAGAGACAGAAATGAGAGCCTCCAGATTATTCTCAATACTTCATGAACTTGGTTCACGGCAGGTCAGGTAGGCTAAAGGAAGTTCCTACCTTCCGACACATGGGCCTGTCATCCCATGATGCTTCTCTGTACCACACTCCCCGGGACCCCTCAGGTGTCCCCAAGCCTCTGCCTCTGTCCCTCTGTTGCTATATCCACGGCAGAGGTGGGAACACACACAGTGGACCCTTAAGTTACACTCACATATCCTGCCTAACATGAATAACCTGGGTTATAATCAGACTTTTAGTTCTAACTTACAGCCAAGGTCTCATGTAATGACCCAAATGCTGGCTCCCTAGGCTTCCAGATGGTCTCAGGTACAGACTTAACCCTCACAGACTTCTGGAATAAACATGACAACAGCCTTTCAGTTCAGGATTAATGGAGAGATCCTGAGCCAATGTCTCTCTAAGGACATGAAGATCTGCCTGTGCCCAGCAGAGACTGAAGGCTGTGCCTGAGTGACAGCCAGCCCTCGGGGCTGGACTGCATTCAGATGTCAAGGGTCCAGCGTGCTTCACTGGCCCAGCCCCACTGAGTGCTACACCACTGACTAAAACATGCCATCAGCTGCTTATTTCTTAGGAATAGTGTACACCCCTGTGTTGTCACCTCACCAGGGCCGGCTTCTGTGTCACTGTGAAGGAAAGAGACGCATGCCTGCCCCCACGAAGTGACGACTCGCCATTCTCCACTCCCCTAGCTCCTGGAAGCCACCACTCTTTCACTTCTATAACTTCAACCACCCCAAGTACCTCCTGGAAGTGAAATTGTTTAAAGCCTATCTTTCTGGGGCTGGCTGCTCCTACTTGGCAGAATGCTCTCGGTGTTAATCCATATTGGGGGATAAGTGAGAACTTCTATCTGTTTCAAAACTGAATTATATCCCATGGCACTGTGTACACCACTGGTGTTTATCCAGTCACCCATCAGTGACTACTGGGGCTGCTGTCACCTTTTGACAGCTTCTAACGATGCTGCTGCGGACACAGGTGTGCAAACGACTCTTCGGAGCTGTGCTTGCCACTCTTCGGAGCGTACGCCCAAAAGTGGAATTGCCGGGTCCAACAACCATTCTAGCCTTCATTCTGTGGTACTGTCACACTGTCTTCCGTAGCAACTGCGCCACTAAGTATTCTTATCAGCAGGGCACAAGGGTTACAAATTCCCCGCATCACTGCGACCTTTGTTTTTTGTTTCTTGCTTGTTTTAATAGTAGTGGGTAGGAGACAGTGATTCCCATTTAAGTTCCAGGCACTATTTTGGGTCCAAAGCATGAATCATCTCGTTAAGCTCATAAAGCTGTGCTGATGGGCAGTGAGCAGCGGTCATCTGTGGTGTTCTTCTGCAGCTGGACACGCTGCTTCCTACGGTGAACCAGCCCCATTCAGCATGTACACAGCCACACAGGTGCCAGCAGGGCCCAGACTCAGCAGGCACTTGGCAGCTTTTTCTTAGTGAACTAATGAGTTAATGGGGCTTCAAGCATCAGAGCAGTTGGGGGATACTTTTGTGGCCACACCCAGGAGCCTCTGGGATTTGCAACTTGGAGGTCCCATGCATGCTACTGTACCTGAGCCTGAACACTGGTTGGTCACTATACGCAAGACGATTGAGGGCTTTCCCACTAGCTATCGCAAACCCTGAAGCCCTGACCTGCTCTACCTGGGCACTATGAGTGGCACCACCCCGGCTTTGCAGAAAGCAGATTCTTCCAAGCTGTGGTCTGCAGAGCCCATGCCTGACCCATAGCAGGTGTCTGACAAGTACTTCCTACAGGGACATCAGCCAACACTTCAGAATGTCTGTCACCTGCTGCGCACATCACACATACAAGACTCATTAATCCTTAAAAGAACCCAGTGTGGTAGGGATGATTATGCCCCTCTTACAGACAAAGAAACTAAGGTCTCGGAGAAACACAGGCACTTTCCCAATGCCACATACCTAGGAGGCAGCAGAAACAGTGTGATTCCTAGCTCCAGTGCCCTGACACTTCCTTTTGATGCACCCAGCTGGAGGACCTTCCCCATGTCAGTAGAAGCTGAAGAGTCAGAGCAGGCTGTCCTCAGGGAGTGTGTGTCACAGCCAGGGCCCCAGATTCTTTCTACAAAGGTCCTTTCTCCAGTTATCAAGCTGTTTTTAGAAGGACCAAGAAAATCTTCACATACCAGTAATATCAGTCTTTCCATTACTGTCCTGAAGTTCCCAGGCTTGGGGACATTAACAGTCTTTGGCCAAAGAGCCATGCCTTTTTAGAGCACTGTTACTCCTAGGAGTGATTAGGTAAAAATTTCAGGAGATTTCTCTTCTGGGGAATCAAGCAAAGCTCTTTTCATTGTATTTCAAAACTAACTGGTCATTCCTTTATTTGCTCGGCCAAGTGTATTCACATGCCTAAAATAATACCTGCAACTCAATCTTTTCACAGTTAATAGATTTTTCGCCCTTTACCACCTTCAAGGGAGGAAGGGCAGAGAGTGTGAGGACACCTGCTGTCTGGGGCTCTGAGCTCCACATGGCACACAAGCTCTACCACTGTACTTGTCTCTCATAAAAACCGGCCCATGGCTTAAGGTATCATAAGAGCCCGCTCCCTTCTCAGCATGAGTCAAACACATTGATAACACAGCTTCTTAGCCAACCAAGAAAGGTAGACAGCTGGGAAAAAGTAATGGCAACAACAACAGAAACAAAACCATCAACACTTGTGCCTTGAGCACTGATCATTCTAGTTGAGGAGGGCTGGTCTCATGCTATCATAAATGCAATCCTAAGTAAGCATTCACTTGTCTCTCACTCCCCAATTATTACCTCAAAAGGGAAGCAGATGGCTGCAGATGTTATCCATTAAGGAAGTGTCAAGGAGTAACACCTCCCCATATCGTCTGGGGAAAGAGGAAAAGCCACTCCTACGGCGCTCACCTGTGCTTAAACATTTGGAATTCAAAGGCTCTTTGTTAGACACAAGATCATCGGTGCAAAAGAATGGTTTCCAGGACCATCTGAGAGATGGAAGATCCATTATTTTCTCTCACATCCTTCAACAGGAAGACTCTCTGAGTGGAAGTGGGTAAGAGGATCCCAGGCCCTTCTCTCACTCTTTCAGTTCTGGTCACATGATAAGTGGCTTTTTTTTTTTTTTTAACCATATATTCCTGGTCATGATCTGCTGCCTTGTCACTGACCCAAGGCAATGAGCCAACTAACCATGGACTGAAACCTCCAAACTATAAGCCCAAAGAGACCTTTGCTTTTTCTAAGCTCACTATTTGAGGCGTCTTCCTACAGTAATAGAAAGCCAACCCAGGTATCCATCAAGAGCCGAATGTACAAAAGTGTGTTGTATGCATGGAGCGTTACGTACCAACAAGTAAGAACAAACAATTGCAGGGAACAAGATAAATGTGTCTCACAACTCTGAGGAGAAATCTAGACAGAAAATACACATTTTATGGGATTATTTATAGCAAGTACAAAACTTTATAAAATGATCTCTGCAGTTAAAAGTTGAGATAATGGTTCCCAGAGAAGTAGGACAATGACTAGAATGGGCCCAAGGGTGTGAATGGTGTTCTATGTTTTGATCTGTGTGCTGGCTGCACGGAGTATGCATGAGGTAGAAAAGCCATGCGTGCAATATGCATTCTGCCATGTGCATATGGTACGTTAAAATAATTTATTTTTAAAGTTTGAGTTCTAAATATCAGATCATGGACAGAAGACATTGTGAGCTCGCTCCAAAGCTTCAGGGTTATGATTCAAGTGTGACTCGAAGAGTCACACGTGGAGGGCTTCATCCTGGGGCAGCAGTGTGCAGAGGTGAGGTGTGGGGAGGTGGCTGGACTCTGAGGACACTCACTTCCCCCATGGGTGAGGTCAGAGCTGAATGGACCTCAGGAGTTGAGGTCCTGCTGAAGGAGGTGGGCCCCTGGGGTCCTGTTCTCTCCCTGACTCCTGTTGCCAAAAATGAGCAACTTTTCTCCATGATGTTAATGTCTTGGAATAAGGTAACTGTGGACTGAACCCCTTAAGGTCATGGGCCCAAGTCACCCTGTGCCCCTTTAGGTTGTCTTTTTCAGCATTGGATCAAGCAATAGAAAATGCAGCTAATGCACCTCAGTAAAATAAAACCATCGTCCTTTCTGCCACCTGCAATGCTGTCAGTCTTAAAAGAAGAAAGGAAAGTGCCAGAAAGGAAAACAAGTGCTATATTTTCTATGGGGACATGTCATAAACATGGGGAACCAGCCTCAGACCAAAAAGGGGAAGGCACAATAGACAGGGCCTAGCCAGTGGCCAGAGTTCCACTCTGAGCTCCTGGGAGGGCTGCGGTCCTCTGCCTCCCCGGCCATGGCAGGCATAAGGCATGTGATGGAGTTGCCTGGATGGTAATTACTTCCTGCTTAGACAGGAAGGCGGTAGGTAGATCATCTCGAGGGAGACTCCTTAATTGAAAAAGTGTCAATAGATCAAAAGCAATATGAGCTCTCAGCTGAAAGCTTGGGTACCTCAGCCCTGTCGGCTTCAGTCTCTACCAATTTGCTAATGCCACTTTGCCAGGAAAGACCCCAGGGAGAGAGCACCCTTATCCTTTTCCTGACAGATGCTCCCTTGAGGGAGGATGGAGGAAGCTTGTGCTTACACAGCGGGTAAAGGGCCTTTATTTCTTTAAAGTAGAGAAAATCCATTCCCTAAATCTCTAAATCAGTGCTGTTATGAATGAACCAGTGAACAAAATGCCACCCCAAACTGCCATTTCGCCCGTTCTCCCGACTGCTTACAGGGCTGATCTTTTTATCGGGGTAGGTGTGTGTGGGGGGGCGTGTCTAGGCCCTAATCTGAGTTCACTTTTCTTTCCAAAGATCTCCAAACTGGTTTTCTGCTGATTGCATCTCATCAGAGACCAGAAGGAGAGCTTAAAATGTAGAGGCCCGGGGAATTTGGTGCATTCCTTAGAGGAAACTCCTCTTGGATGGGAGGAATTTAAGCTTGAATGATTAACACTCTCCAGGCTTGAGGGTGACCAGTGTCATCTTTGAGGAACTCAGCCCACAGCATGTGCTGGTTCCCAGTGTGCACCATGAACCATGCGTGCTTCCTTTTGCTATATACATACTCCCTGAGGACCCTCTCTGCCAGTCCTCAGGAATATATTGGAGAAACAAAAGCTGGGTGACAACGGCTAAGTGGGTGGCTTCAGAGCTCTCTTACTGCACCCATGGATCTCTGACTGGTGGGCCATGTGAACAGATGAGGTGCTCTCGCTTCCCCTGGGCCGTTAGGTGCAGCTCAGCTATCAAAAGGTGTCATACAGAGTTGAATTCAGACAAAGCCATAGACGCCCCCACCCCTAGGGAAGACGCATAGAGCGGGAATCCAACTTGGGTGTCTCAGCAGCAAGTGCACATTCTAGGATCATTCTGTATACGTTTAGGGGTAAATTCCTGAGTTTAGATTAAATAAATGTATCTAAGTTCAGAATTGGGGATTTGTGGCTCTGCAATCGCATATAAGGGCTGACCAAACACTGTAGTGCAGGGCCAGCCAGACGGCTCAGCCGATGAAAGCGCTTGCTTAGGCAGCTGCAGGGACCAGGATTTGGTCCCCTGGGGTGCTGTACTGGCCCTGCCCTCAGGGCGCACTGAGCCACTGAGACTGGATGTGGTGGCGTGCACCTATAATCCCAGCCCTTAAGAGGCTGAAAATAGGACGATCACTACAAGTCTGATCTGTGTAGTGAGACCCTGTAGATCTTATACTAAATACATTAAAAAAAAAAAAAAAACCATAATGCATTTAAATTTTAAAAATCAAATGCAGCAGTAGATGGCATGTTGCCATGAACTCCCGCACACTTGGCCCACGTTCATCACCCTTCTCATGCCCCGGCTGGAGCAGTTCTGCAAGTCCTCTTTTGTGAGTGTCTGTATGAGCTGTGACTAAAAAAGCCGGCGAATGTCGCTGCCAAGCATCATCCACAGAACAGCGGCTCATAAAAACATTGCAGTGTGTCCTCGTCCTTCTTACTCACCCAGTCTGGCACCATGCAGCTTCTGGCTCTTCCCCCGAAGTAAAAATGACCATGAAAGGTAAACATTTTGAGTAGATTCAGGGCATGGAGTCAGCTAAAGAAATGTAACTAAAGATATTTCTGAAAGAGGTAAGCGGGTTGCTCTAAGGCCAGCTCTTGCCGTGCGTGATACGCTGCCTCACCAGAGGCCCGAGGCAGTGGGGCTGCTCGATCATAGGCTGCTGCTTCCAGAACTATGACCCCCAAATAAGCCAATGAGCTCTCATATTGGACTGCCTCAGGTATTTCATTATAGCGACAGAAAACTGACTAATATAGTCACCACCGACTCAGCTTTTCTTAATGCTCCTTGCCCTACGAGGGGCCACTCCAAAGACATGGGAGTGTTAGAGGCTGTCAGTACTAGAAGTGTGGCTTTCTGTTTCCCATGCATGTCTCTGGGATGCCCTGACAACACTGTGTGGAATTGTTTCCTGGCTGCTATGACTTTGTTTTTTTGTATTTTAGGGAAGGGTCTACAGGGTATTCAGGGTCTCACTACTAGATCAGACTCATAGTAATCCGCCTGTTTACAGCCTCCCAAAAGCTGGGATTAAAGACTTGTGTCCCCACCCTCAGTCTCAACTGCCATCTGAGCATGCCCTGAGGACGGGGTTGGCACCACAGGCCTGGGGATCAAACCTCCAGCCCCTGCACCTGCTTGCAGGTGCTTTAATCAGCTGAGCTATTTGGCCTGCCCTTGGGAGCCATGACTTTATCATCCAGTATTACATGTAAGGCACAGCAGACTATTTCAGGGATTTTCATAGTTTACATAATCCCAAAGAACCTTTATTGGCAGAACATCCTGCTTTTTAATTTAGGAGGAGAGGTGCACATGACATCAAATTTGCCATTTTCACCAGTTTTAAGTTTACAGTTAAGTGACATTAAGTACACTCACATGGTTACACAACTGTCACCACCATCCATCCCCAAAGTGTTCATGATCCTCTTAAATACCACTGTGAAGTTGAGAAATTATCCCCAAGAGCTATCTTTCATTTTCTCAGCCAAGTGCTAGCCGCCACGGTGTTTCCGTGCTGGCCCCCCATGGACTTGACTGTGGGTATTGCTGGGCACTCGGCAAAGCGAGCTTCTGACAGCGGACACATCAGGTCGAGGCTCACGCCTGCCACCACTTCCCTAGGCACATGTGTGGCCTCGCTCTGTCGTCATTCCCTGTCTCTCGTCTGCTAGAAGGCAGCACATGGCCTCCCAGTCTCTTCTTCAGTTGGGATGATGGGCGATCCTGGGGAAATGGGTCAGCTCGGGCCCCACTGCCTATTTTTTTTCTGAAAGTAATGGGGAAAACGGGTAGTCAAGGTTCACGCACACTTCGTTGATCTGCCTGGCTTGGTGTTAATGTACACAGTTAATTGCAGGCTTGTGGACCTTAGAGAATACGGGGTAGTTTTAATTAGCTTCACTACATGCCTTGCAATGTTTACATTCCAAATTGCCTTCAAGTCAGAAGCATGAGGCCCAGAACCACAATTTGGGGGCAATAACAATTCCACTGGCCACTGCTTTCAACATCTGGATGTCGTTTGTTAGAAGAGTCAGAGTCTGCTATTTAGCAAAGTTAAATATGCTTCAGGATGGAGATGAGGTGATACTGGCTTCCCCCAAGTCTGCTGACACAAGCAGGGAACCAGGCTGGCTCTGGAGTAAAGGTAGTGGGCTCTGGGCTCAGATTAGAGAGGAAAGCTTCACAGGGAACTGCCATCGCCTTGTGAGAAGCCTGGGACAAGGGCCTGGGGGTGGGGGAGCAGATGTTACACCTAAGATCCTAAGATCAGGTTCCTGCAAGGTTTTGTCTCTAGATAGTGGCCCTGGCTTCTGCTGGAGGTGGGGTCATCTACCTTTCTTCACTCCCTCTCTGCACCCTCCATGTGTACCCTCAGGATGCACCGGAAGCTGCACCTGCAGGGAGAAGTGTGTCAGTGGCAACACCTGGCTATTCTGCTGTTGTGCTTGACAGTGTTACTCGTTGGTTGCAGGCACTCTCCCAAGCCCACTGCATCCCTGCTGCTTCTTACACACTTACAACCGGAACCCACTGAATGACTAAAGAACCGTTGGAGTCAAAAGGCTTTGCAGATTTCATGGAGTCCGCCCTCCTGCCTTTACACAGCGCTAAATATAAACTACTCGAGACTTTCCATTGCCTATCGTGTTATTTGCCTCTTTGGATCACAGGAAGGAGTGCTGGGATACGGAAAACTACTTTGCATTTGCTCCTTTGGAAGTCAAATTTCCAAATGAGTCAACAATACCAAAGGGTTCACAGCATCTCTCTAAACAAATCAAAACTCCGTGTAAATCCTATTATCTGTCAATGTCATTTTGCCTCCTACACATTTTAAAGCCAAGCTGTACTTGTGGGTGATACATTTCAAGAATTTCTCCTTCTCATACTCTCTCTGGGAGGTAGCAACACGGCATTGCCTCATCTGTCCAGTTAGGAGAGCTGAGGGAATAGACTGCAGGCCTTGGAGCCACACAGACCTGGGCTGAGACCCTGGCTCGGGTTAGCAGTCTTCTCTGAGCCTCTATATCCCCGCCAGTGAAGGCACAATAATGCCGACAGGGCTGGTAAAGGCTTACGTAAGCTAATCATTCTGAGTGGCATTGTGTAACAGGTGTGCCATCCGCGGTAGCCATCTAGTGGTAGGTACAGAGCTACTGAGATCTTTGGCTTCAGACCCTGAGTGTAGATCTGGTGGACTCCTGGGGCAGCCAGATCTCTGAGCAGAGATGCGCTGGGATATACCCAGACTGCTCTCTGCTAAAAGCTACAGGAAGAACCGGCAGACAGACCTTCAAGAAACCCCAGAAGTTCATGAAGCCCTCGGCTGCGTGTGCTCTCTGATGGCTTCTTCACCTACAGCTGCTGCCTTCCTGTCCAGTTTTGCCATACTCCCTCACTTCCTGCTCCCTGGAAGTCACTCCAGGGACCCCTCTGTGCAGAGTAGTGTGGTCATGTAGGGCTTGTTAAATCTCCTCTGACGTGATGCTTAATAAATACCTTTTACTGATATTTACACTTTTGATTCCTCTCCAGCTTTATTGAGGTACAATTAACAAAATCTATCTGCAATTTACAAAACCTAACAAAATGTAGATTCTCTTCCTCTTCATACATCTTGCTAATGAAATTTATGTTAGGCACATCAACTCCCAACAATAATGTGATAAATCTTAGCAACCACAGAACTTACACAAGATCTTTTCATTTTTGTTTGTTCTTTACTAAGAACATCTACCTATTTTTACTCAAGGAAGAATCTCACAGCTTTTCTTCACCATATATGAATTTCTAGCACTACTACTCTTACATTCTGGAGCCACTGCTGAAAAATAAAGGTCACGTGAATACAGGCACCAAGGAAGGCACTATGGCGCTGGGTCTGATACCCAAGATGGCCACTGTCATGGCTTAGATCAAAACTGTCCCCCAGAAGTTTCTTTTTTGGCAGGATGATTGGATCATGAAGACACTCCCCTCACCAGTGGATTAATTCACTGACAAACTCATAATTTGATGGTGCTATTCAGAGGTGACAGAAATGGAGGAGATGGCGCCTAGTTAAAGGGAGTGGGTCATCGAGGATGCTGTTTTCTCCCAAGCCCCTTCCGCTCCAGCACGTTCCCTTTCTGTCTGCTTTCTGGTGGCTAAGCTGTGAGTAGCTCTCCTCTGCTACATCTTTCTACTCTGTTTCTACCCCAAAGTCAGCTGACCATGGCCTGGAAGTTCTGAAATCCTGAGCCAAAATACTTTTTTCTTCTTTAAGTTTTTTTTTTTTTCTCAAGTATTTAGTCACAGCAACAAAACCTGACTAAGGCAGCCACTAAGCGACTAGCGGGTAGGTAACATATATCATGTGGAAACTCTGGTGAAAGAGATGCTTCACATTCCAAGCAGGACAAAGTGAGAGCTCATACTACCCAGAACAGTATGCTGTTTAAAAGTTAAGAGGGGCTAATTCGGGGAATTTTCCATTTAATACCTTTGAATTATAGAAACTATGAAAAGTAAAACAATGAATACAGGGAAATGTTATATTTATGGTGTACAGTATGACAATTTGATATACATACACACAGAGCAATGATTCCCACAATCAAGCTGGCAAGCACATTCATTACCTTACCTAAATGCCTTTCTGTATGAGTCCATGATAAGAATATATAAGATCTACTCATAAAATTTCCAATATAATATACAATATCATTAACTATAACTTGCAGATTCATTTACAATCACAAATTCATATCCTTTGGCCAACATTCCCTATTTCTTTCACCCCGCTGCACCCCAATCTTGGTAATCACAATTCTATGTTCTGCTTCTATGAGTCAGATGTCCTTAGAGACCACATACTCTAAGTCCATACTGTATTTGCCATTCTGTGTCTGACTTATTTCACTCAGAATTATGTCCCCTAACGTTCGACTGCAGTGTCATAGGGGGTGGGGTTTTCATTATTTTAAGGCTGAGTATTATTTCATTATACTTTTTTTAAAAATCACATTTTGTTTTTCCATCCATCTTTTTGACAGATGCTTGGGTTGTATTCATTTCTAGGCCACTATGAACAGTGCTGTGATGAACACAGGAGTGAAAATGCCCCTTGGACATCCCAGTTTTTCACTTGTGTTTGGTACCCAGATGCATCACATGGTAGTTCTGTTTTTAACTTTTTGAGTTTTCCATGCTATTTTTCATAATGGATACACTGATGTACATTTCCCCCAGCAGTGTGCAGGAGTTCCCTTTTTGTCTTTTTGATAACATCCACTCTGACCAGGATAAGCTACATCTCATCGTGGTTCTGATTTGCACTTCAGTACGATGACTGCGTCATTCTGAGCACCTTTTCATATACCTGTTGGTCACCTGTATGGCTTCTCTGAAAAAATGTCTACTCAGATACTTTGCTTGTTTTTCAGTTAGATTATTTGCCTTAGTCACCAAACCCTTACTGAGAAAGAAGTGTGAAGCTAGTGCCATCACACTTTCTAACTTTAAACTATATGCAAGGCTACCGTACTCAAAACAGTATGACACTGGCATAAAAACATACACAGAGAGCAATAAAACAGAGAGTCCATAAATAAGTGTATGGGTATATAGCCAACCAGAGTCTGGCAGGAACTCCAACAATACATCACGAAGAGACAACAGTCACTTCCACAAACGGTGCTAGGAAAACTGAGTATCTGCATTCGAGAACTAAAACCAAGCCCTTGTCTCACCCAATTCATAACAATTAATTGGAAATGTATCAAAGACTATAGATGTAAGACCAGAAGTCACAAAATTACCAGAAGGAAACATAAAGGAAATCCTCCTTGACAATGATCTTGACTTGGTTTTTTGGATGTGACTTGTAAAAGTACAGACAACAAAAGGACAAATAAATAAGCGAGACTACTTGAAACTAAAACAACTTCCACACAGCACATCTACAGCAGAGCAAAACGGCAACCTGTAGGATCACACAAAATACTTGCAGGCCATATGTCTGAAAAGGATTCCTATAACTCAATACAGAAAACCAAATAAATATTTTAAAGATGATCCTCAGGATGACATCATTGTGCTGCATGTCATTCAAATTAAATATTAAAATGCCCTACTTGTCTCTCTCATCCAGTTGGACAGCCAAGGACCTGAGGATCTAGCCTTGCCTCCTCCCACGTGGGTGTCCGAGTGATCCCTATAATAACATGGTCTTGCTTCTTCACTATGTAGTCAGCAATTCTCCAAGTATAGTTCAAGGATGAGCTGTATCAAAACCACATGGGTGGGGGCGGGTAGAGCGTGTGCTACAAATGCAGATTCCGGGCCTCAATGCCATCCGCCTGAATCATAATCTCTGAGGACAGAGTTGGGACCTTCCCTGAAAACCCACTCAGGGCAGCCTGTGACCTGTGCAGCCTCTGTTTCTATACTTACTTTCAGAGCTTTAACAGTAAGTCATACTGGTCTTTCAGAATCAACGGTGTGACCAGTTCACTAGATAAGGATCTTAAGTAAAGAGAATTAGCATCTCCTGCCCTGTGAAAGAAGCTACACAAATTCCTATGCACCTGAGAGCAGGCAAAGCCTCTGTGCTCCAGGTCCAGTGGCACTGAGAAGATGCTCCATCTGGAGCCCTCAAAAGACAAAGCACGCGAGCTCGGTGTGGTGATGCAGCCCTGTAATTCCAGAACTCTGGGAAGCTGAGCAGGACCAGAAGTATAAGCCCAGCCCTGGTGACTTGGTGAGATTATACTTGATGTAGCTTAAACCTCAGTATTGCCAGGCTGGGGGCAGAGAGGGAGAGGGGAAGGAGGGGGGAGACATAGACAGAGAGACAAAGACAGACACAGACATCCAGAGAGAGAGACAGAGAGACAGAGAGACAGAGACAGACAGACACAGAGAGACAGAGACAGAGAGACAGGAGAGACAGGAGAGACATCGAGAGAGAGAGGACAGAGACAGAGAGCTATTCAGAGGGCAGAGGGAGAGGAGAGAGGAGGGGAGGAGAGGGGAGGGGAGGGGAAGGGAGAGGATTTGCCAGGCAGAGTGCATTGATCCTGGGCTCATCCCACATGGCCCAGATCTTTCAAGATGGATGGTTCCATCATCTTTAGAAAATGCCCTGGGTGTTTTGCTGCACAGCAAAACCTCAGAAGCAGCGGTCAGACCCATGAATTTTGGCCCCGGTGCACTTTACAGAGAAGCAGAGCCATGCAAAGGGAAGGATCACCAGCTCTGGCTCTGCAGTCTGCAAGGAGCTGAGGATCCTGCCCCTGAGCGTCCTGGAGCTATAGTCTGCCTCAACTGCTAAATAGGGAGATTAAAATAAATCAGCAGCTTCAGGTTTGCTTTTAGCAATGCCATCATTTTTGCCAAAGAAACGTACCTAGAACCTACATAAAGAAAACAGATTAAAGCAGTGAAGCAAAAACAAGGAGACGTAGCCTCGGGAACCTTCTGCAGGACCCAAGACTGGAAGAATGCCCACAGAGCCGACGCCTGGTGTCTAGCTCCACCTCGTAGCTCTGTAATCTCAAGACTACAACCCACAGCTAGAGAGGAAGAACTCAGCAAGTGATGAAGGAGAGACGTGAAAGGGTGGCTGGCGGAAGCCGAGTGCATGGCAGGCGGCTAGGACCAGGCTCTGGGCATAAGAGGATGGTGCTTGACCAAGGAGTCCAGGTTTCCTTTGAATCAAGACACTAGGCAGTGGACAGTACCTAGTCCCCATGATCCACCTGGTTACTCGGTCATCCCTTTGAAGACATTCCCTCATCTGCATGTGAAAGGAGGGGAAGGGGGTTCCCCATGAAGAGAGCTGTGGGTCGTTGCTCATGTCCAGGACTTGTTGAGTCCCATGGGAAACCAGCTGGTTTGGCTTGTTTTCAGGTCAGTATGCTTCCATTTTATTTTATTTTTTGCTTGTTTATAAAGAGACCCTATTTTTTCCTCTACAAGTCCTAACATTCTTGGAAAGACAACTTGTGATATACAGGAGTCTAGTTTCAAAAGTGCTTGAGGAGTGTGGGTTTGGATAAAAGATTGGCATTTTGAGGATTTAGAGGCGGAAAGAGGAAGAAGATAACGTATTTTTAGGGTTTTTTCCCTTAGTCTTACATCCTCAGGATAAAAGACCACCGGAAGTTACCTATCGACTTCATGCATCCTAGGATTCAAACTAGTTATTCGTGAGGAGTTTGCAGGAAGCCTCCAGTTTGTTTGCCTCTGACTGAATCTCAGAGGAAGACAGAAGTCCCAGTTAGGGACCAGCAGCTCCATCTGTCACTCTCTTTATGAACTACCATCTGGACAGCCTAAGCACCGCTTCTGGAAGGTTCCAAAGCCCTTTCATATTCTAGTCCCTGCCATTCATGGGGAAGGGAAGCACGGAGTATCCTTTTGTGGAAAACCTCGGCCTTACACTGATTTACAGTGACATACCCATGCTCAGAAGCTGCCCTCTCCTCCACAGCAGTGAATCTCTCCGCACTTTCCTTAAGCGCTGGGTGCCTCAGTTTCTCCAATTGTGAAACAGGGAAGGGCAATATGAAGATGAAACGAGTAACACAGTATGCTTAAAAGAGCGCCTCGCACACAGCACCCAGAAGGGTGTCTGTCTTATTAATGTCACCTGACCGTTCTGCCATTCTAGCAGCCTGTTGTGTGGGGGGCGGGGTGGGGTGGGGGGGTAGATTCTACTGAGACAGCCTGAGGTGGACACAAACCTCTACACTCGCCCAGCTGAAGGAGGCCTCATAATGAGGATAACACCTGTGATGCCACGAATGAACAGCAGGACAACGAAGCCCGTTGTCACATGAGGAAGGAGCCCTAGATTGGAATTCCAGTCTTCCCCATCAACTTTCCGTCACGCCTCAGGACAAGCCACTCCAAGCTGCGGCCTCCTCTCAGGTAAAATGATGAGGCTGCATGTTCCGGGTCCAGGCAGGGGTTGGGAGTGAAAGCGGAGCCAGACTGAGCAGAGAAATAACCCTGCAGCATCCACATCTGTGTGCAGGGTGGGAGGGCAGGGAAGATGGATGTGTGGACACCTGGTCGACCTCTGCTGAGAGTCTCTGCCCAGCAGTCACCTGAGCGGCCGGGGCTGGTGCAGATGCTGAGGCAGTCATCCCCAAAACACTTCCATGCAGCTGCTGCTTAGCCACGAGCGCCATGTCCAACTAGGAAGAATTTCATGCCATGCTACACAGCAAAGCTCCATAAAGACCCAGGAGCCCTGGTGCGGTTGCATGTCTCTTCCAGACACCTGGCTCACCACACTCTGTGCCCCTTCCTTGTGCTCACACGCTGCTGCCCCACCAACCTCACTCACTCACCATTGGTGGGGGCAAAGAGCACCTTCAGAATTGGCAGGTCACCGCCGCCCAGAGTGGACACTTCAGAGGGCGTGTCACCCAGGGGCTGAGCCTCCTAGGAACACGTGGGGAGTCCCATAAAGCTATCTGTTCTCCAAACCTTTACAGCAAGAGAGGGAGGTGGCTGTTGCCTTCCTGGGCCCTTGGTCACAGATGTTCAAAGACTTTCAGCCCTGTTCTTGGGTGCAGCAGTGACAATAGAGGGGACTAAACCTGTCATGATTGAGGCAACAACAAAACCTGGTACTAGGGGTCTCCCTGTAGTGTGGGGTCAGTACATCCAATGTGAGCTTTGCTGCTACCATTGCTGCTTTAAAAGGGAGGACCATCGCTGGCCTGGCAAGGCCTGGCTTGGAGGGAAAGGGACGAGATGTAACCCCAAAGTCCCCTAGGCTGGATCGCTCTCCAGACTGCCCTTAGGGCTTTTTACCATTTCAACCCCCTCTGCCCCTATGCACATGCGCACACGTGTAACGCACGTGTCGTGGCCTGCCGCCAGCCCGCAGAAGCCCCCTTTAACTCTCCACTCCTCCACAGAGCTTCTGACAGAGATCCTCTTATCTGTCCTTAGCTGCACTCTCGGCTCTGACAGGAGAAGTGGTGGCTCTCCTTCCCTTCCTGTGCCCCCCAGATGAGGGAGTCTGTGCTGTGTGCCAGGGTACACACGCTGCAGCCCATTCTTGGGACAAGGTCACACTGCCTCTGGGTGGAACAGGGACCTGTGTAAGATGTCCTCCCATAGCCATCCCCACCCTTCCTCCACAGGACCTGGCTCTACCCGGGGCAGCCCATCTCTCCAAGCCCGTGGGAACCACTACCAGCTCACTGGTGCCTAAATGAGAGCCAAACAGAGGCCTTCCCCTCTCAGGCCAGCCTGCAGCTGCAGACAAAGCCTAGGTCAACCCAGTTATGGGCAGAGTGTGTCCCCTGCCAGGGTCCTAAGAGAAAGTCCTAATCCCCAGTTCCTCATGGTGTGAGTTTACTGAGAGGTACACTTTATACAAAGGCAATCACATCAAAACGAAGTCTTGATTGGTGTGCTTGAAGAAAGAAGATCCAGAGATGCAGAAAGACACAAAGGGAGGATCATGGGAAGACACAGTGAGCAGGTGGCCACCTACCGGCCAAGGAGAGACGCCTCAGAAGAAACCAACCCTGCTAACACCTTGGTCCTGTACTTCCGGCCTCCAGAACTGGGTTCTGGCAAGCATCCAGCCTGTCATACTTCCTTACAGCAAACCAGTACAGATTCTTCACTCATTCCAATGCAGTAGACACTGCCAGAGCCAGAAGCCATATCTGTGAAGCAGCAGAACACTGGCTCCAGTGCTTAACCACGACCCTGCTGAGCAGAGACTAAAACCCTCACTAAGTAAGGCCTAAGCTCTTGTGCCTGAGGTTTGCCTCCGTCCTCTGTGAAATATGGGAGATGGAGAAGGAGCGACAGCAGGGATAGGTTGGTCAGATCCAGGAGGCAAAGCCAGGAAAGAGGAGCCCTAGAGACAGCGCCCACACAGTGGTGCTCCCCACAGCAGGCCCCCACGCAGCAGATCTGCATATTGTTCTCAGCGTCCCCTCTTTGCACTGGGGTGCAGCGTGTTCTACATTTGTGAAGCTTCCAGAGACCTCCAAGGCTGCTCTCCACTGGGGAGGCAGCTGGGTCCAACCAAGCACTCGGTCTTCCTGCAACCAACACCAAGATGGAGCCAGCGTGCTTCAGGGCTCCAAATTAGAACTCAAAAGGTAGAAAAACAAAACAGACCAAAATACCATTTTTCTCATGAGGGAATATTTACTGAATAGTTCATATATACTGAATGAATCTTATGTAAGAGTCAACATGTTCAAAACACTAAAAATAGGTCTGGATACATTTTGGTGAATAAGCTATTGACGTATTTAACCCTTCTAAAGGGCAGATATGCCAGGGAAGGGAAGTGGCCATTCCTTACCCTCAGGCCATCCTCCATGGCGGCTCACTAAGGCCACATCAGAAGACAGAGGCCACAGACCCAAGATGGACCAGGGACAAACTCCTGAGGCTGCAGGGGACCAGAGTGAGGAGGGAAGAATTTCCAGGAACTGGTAACTTGGGAGGGGATGGAGAACACAGGAAAAGGAAGTGAGCCTACAGCTGCCTGAGCTCTGGAACGGAGGCCTTAGGACCTCGCCTGGCCCTGGGGTAGGCGGGGGAGGTGCAGCGGTCTTGCCTCCCACTTTCTCTAGCAGGTAACATGACCAGGCCAAGACTGTCCATCCCAGTGCCCGGGGCCACAGTACAGACAGCTAAGCATCAGCAAACAGGCCTCAGGGAAAGAATTCGCTGCACACCCTTCAAGGGCTGGAGGCAGTCAGATTTCAGTTCATAAACACCGCAAGACAGTATCTTTTCAGGAATCCAAACACTTCTTGTAAGTGGACCAAAGTTTGTGAAGGTTATCCTAGTCAGTCCAGTGGCTCCTACTCCTTCTGTAGGCTCACTGAACCAGAAATGAGTACAAATCGCCTCCCAATTGCGCTGATAGCTTATCTGATTCTATGGCCTCCGTATGAGTCTCCACTGACCCTGCCTCGATGGTTACTGACTGGGCAATGTTAAGCCAGCGGGAGACCTGGGGCTGCTGATGCCACCGGGGCTAGGCTGAGTGCTCTAGGGACCTCTCTTTCCGTGGCCAAGGTCCATCCTAGAAGGGAGCAACAGTGCATCCCTGCTGAAGCTCCATCAGGCTCTGCTCTGCAGGATCCCACGGCCCCTTTCTCTGCTGGACACGCTG
This sequence comes from Myocastor coypus, assembly GCA_004027025.1. Lineage (NCBI taxonomy): Eukaryota > Metazoa > Chordata > Mammalia > Rodentia > Myocastoridae > Myocastor > Myocastor coypus. The sequence goes on from PVJA010007625.1 coordinate 31,360, forward strand.
TGTGGGAACAGCGGGGTGCTGTGCAGAGCAGGCCTGGAGAGACAGGGCTGTTCCTGCGGGGCTTCTCCACACCTTCACACTGCTCATGAGAGGTCTGTCTGCAGCTCCTCTCATCCTCAGTTTCTGGGAGTGCCCTGCTCATCACCCGATCCTACCCCAAATCACAGACCAAGGATCTTCTGCAGGAAATTCTGCTCTGATCTGTGCTCAATTGCTGATCCCCAATTAAAAAAAAACAAACAAACAAACAAAAAAAAAACCCACTTATTTATTTGGTACACGCTCAAACTCCGCAGCTCAGACTTGCAGTGATTGTCCTGTCTCAGCCACCCCAGTGCTGGCATTACAGGTGTGTGCCACCACGACTGGTTTCAGTGGCCAGCACAGCACCCCTGGGGTGGTACTGGGATTGAACCCAGATCCTTGTGCTTACCAGGCAGGTGCTTAGACCACTGAGCTCTCTCCCCAGTCCCTGTTTCCAAATTAAGATCTTGCCACATAACAGAACCTAAGGTGTGAAATCTAACAGTATAAAAACCTCAAGTTTTAGAAGATAGAATGCTTTAAAGGGCTACAGACCGGACACTAGGACCTGCAGTTGGTCTTCTGGGCAGGGCTTCCACGGATGAGCCCCAGGTGGTGGTGGACACCAAGGAGGCCAACTGCTCTTCCACTCTCCCCCAGGCCCATGGACCTAGCCCTGGAGCCAAGCTCCTCCCCCAGACACAGCACCCCAGCCAGGTAACTACAGCTTCCTGAGGGGATCCAGCCTCAAGGACCATGTACCACAGAAAGCGGGGAGCATGCGTGCTAGCTGTGGCTGCTGCTCGGGGCCACATACCCAGCTGCTCCTGATCAGAAGTGACCCCTCTGTTCTCCCACCATACCACAGTTGTCAGTCTCAGCGCAGGCTGCTGCCCCAACACCTCTCCCCAGACGTGTCACATGCAGTCCCCAGACTCCGGCCCCTCTCCCTCCTCTGTGCACAGCATTTCACTAGCTCTCTTCAGGGCTCACTGAGTTCTGGTCCTAGAATCCTTCAGCCCAGGAGAATCCCAGTGACACAATTTAGCACTTAATGACACATCTTCTCATCTCGTTCCTTTCTTCAAAGGTGCTAATTGTGCTTCCTAGACCGTACTACCAGTGCCTGCAGGAAGGCAAAGCTGCCCTTGCTATCCACGATGCCACTGAGCAGAAAGCTGAGCAAACAGGAGGCACTCAATAAATGCATGTTAACTGACTTGATTTGCTGTGTGTGTGTGTGTGTGTGTGTGTGTGTGTGTGTGTGTGTGTGTGGTACTGGGAATTGAACTCAGGACCCTGTGCTTGCCAGGGAAGCGCTCATTCTACTGAGCTACTTCCCTGGCCCTTTTTTATGCTTTTTACTTTTTCTTTTTTTAAACTGGTTTGATTTGGACAATCAGAATCTGGTGTTTTCCCAAGGGCTTTTACTTTTCACAACCATGTGCTAAGTATGAACATATCCTCTTATTCCAGCTCTCTCCACGGAAGTTTCTGGCTCCCGATTCATACTGAGGATCTACTTCTCATGAAGCATGGTGGTACATGCCCATATTTTAGCACTTGGGAGGCTGAGCTGCTGTGAGTTTGAGGCAATCTGGGCTACGTGATGAGTTCAAGGCCAGCCCGGACTCTAGTGGACCCCTGAAATTCGTGGGAGTCATGTTCGTAGAGTACCTTCAAGTTGTGAAAAGCCACAAATTTCAGATATGGTCAGAAGAATGCCCATAGATGCCTATTGTCACAGTTTAAGCCCTAAGTATGGTATGTGTGTCCACATGTAACTATCTCGAATGCTCCCCAGTTTTGTTCTTCCTCAAGCCCTGAGATCCCTAAGTTGCTGCTCAAACACCCTGTACCTACTAGGGCCTTATTTATATAGGCTTTTTTTGTTGAATTACATTATATAATTGTGGGAGACTGTTATGGTTTGTGTCTATTTGTTCCTCTAAAGCCTATGCAATCAAAAGGTGGGGACTTCCAGAGTTTGAGACTTGACTCATGATCCACTGGGATCATGTGTTTTAGTACTCATGCAGTTATCGATTTGAGTACGGCTGGGATTATGGGTGTGGTCTAAGGCGGATAGGCTGAGGCGGAGAGCCTGAATGGAATATAAAGAGAAACAGACTCTTCCTGCTGCTCTTGCTACCCTGGTTGGTCGGTTGCCTCTGTCGCGATTGTTTCTGTTCTGCCACCATGAACTGGATGCTCTCTGCCCTGCTCCACTCAGCCTTGGGCCAGCTGAATATGGACTGAAACCTCCAGTAACTGTGACCTAAATAAACCTTTCCTTCCTTCATTTTGAGTGTCGGGTATTTGTCCCAACAATGAGTAAAAAGTAACTAAGACAGAGACATAGCATATTTAGCGTTTAAACGGTAAAACTAGGCATTTATAGGCATGTTTTCTGACCGTATCTGGAATTCATGGTTTTCACAATTCAAAAGAACTCCAGGAAAGGAACAACCACTTCAACAGCAGCAAAACCCTGAAACAACCCCCAGGATTTGGAGGCAGATTCATTTACACTGATCAGGATCATTCTCAGCATATGAGGCCTGACTGTTGGTGTTCTACAGCTTATCCAGGACCATCAAGCAGGAGGTACTGAGGCAAAATAGCTTGTCAACTGGGGACTGGTTTATTTCATGTGCAACATAGTCACAGTGTCCAGAGACAGAAGCAACCGGAACTGGAACAGGAACTACTACCTCGACAACTAGGAAGCTTCAGGATACTGGCTACAGGGGCAGTTTCTGCTGCACCATGAGTTTCAGCAAGTCGCCATACAACTAGATGCCCTGCAGAGTGCGTACGTACGTGGGGTTCAGGAAAGGTGACTGGATCACAGGTAATCAATCAGTGCGTGAGCTCACTGATGAGCTTACAGCCTAATGTGACACTGGCAGGTAAAGGCTGTCTAGAGGAGGCGGGTCACCATAGCTCCCTCCCTCCCTCCTTTCTCCTTTGTTTCTTCTCTGCTCCACTACCGTCATGCCATGGACTGCTTCCCCTGTGTTGTGCCACCCTGCCTTGTAGCCAGCTCATTACAGACTGAAACCTCTACTCCCTGTAAGCTAAAAATCAAACTCTTCCCCTTTAACTTTTAGGCTTTGGGTATTTTGTACAGGGAAAGAGGTAAGTAACTGAGACACCCATATACACTGGGAATAGATTTAACTTAATGCATAGATTTAACTTAATGGCTACCTATTAGGAAAACTTTTAAGAACAACAAAATTGATATCCAAGGGGAGTGCTGAGAGCAAAAGCAGAGGCGGAGCCTGCAGCACACACACTGCTGAGAGTTCCCTATAAATTTGTCTTTTTTAGGATGAAAGTCTCTGACCATTCAACCATAGGCCTTGGAAAGCTCCTTTCGCACATCAACAAAGTGAGCAGTGACTCGCCTTAACAGCTCCAGCTAATTTTAAAACTAATAACTAAAATGTTTTAATACCCTCACTAGCTCAGTTCAGTCTCATTAGCAAAAGTATATAAAACAGGATGTATAGCCCACTCCCAAGCCCAGAAAGGCACGTGCCCGGGAGTCCATGGGCCGAGCAGTGAAAGCAGAGCAGGCAGGCAGAGCAGGGACTGGGAGGGACTTCAGAGCTGGTCTGTACACCCGCTGTGGTCTGGAGAGGGGACTGACTTGCCTAGGGCCACTCAGAGCTGGTGGCAACAGCAGGGTCAGAGACTGCTTCTGGCCCCCAGGCAGGAATCTGTGAGGTCCTCAGGCTCAGCTGTGTACTTTCTAGGGTCAGAAGTGAATGGTAGCAGGCCACAAAGGCTGGGAAGGTATCCAAACATGCCATCTGGGAGGCCAGAGATGCAGCTCAGTAGTAGAGCACCTGCCCGGCAAATGTGAGGTCATGATTTCGGTTCCTGGTACAAAGTAGGAAGGAAGGAAGGAAGGAAGGAAGGAAGGAAGGAAGGAAGGAAGGAAGGGGCTGTCACCTGAGGGATACTGAGGGATTTTAAATTCCAGCTCTGACCATGGAAAAAGCCATTTTATGTCATTTTCTTGTGTGTGTGTGTGTGTGTGTGTGTGTGTGTGTGTGTGTGTGTGTGTGTGTGTGTTTGAGACAGAGTCTCACTATGCAGTTCAGGCTGGCCTTGAACTCACTTTTGTAGCCCAGGCTGGTCTCGAACTCACAGCGATCCCCCTGCCTCAGCCTCCCGAGTGCTGGGATTATAGGCGTGAGCTACCATGCCTGGCCTGTCATTTTCTCTATAAGGAGAACTGCAACCCTTTTGGGGCACTTGTGTGAGTTGACAAGACGCTTTGTCCCCAGTGTGAATTTCCCCTTTGATTTCAGGATTCTAATAACCTAGTGAGCAGCTGGAAGTCTTGACCCTTGACCTTAGGTGGGGAGACTGAGGCTTTGAGCAGTCAGGTCCCTGGACTGAGGTCACAGCAGCAGGCTGTATTGGAACCAAACTGTCTGACTCCAGAGCTCTGGTCTGTTGCCATGGTCCAACGCTGTCCCCTGTGGACACTGACATGCAAGGAAGGAGGCGTGTTTGGAAGAGTTGTCAAGGGCCTCTAAAGCCAAAGTGATGGTCTCCTGTAGACAGCTCTCCTTACTTTTCCCTCTTTACTGTCATATGTATGTATACACATTTGTGCTTCTCAGCAAAGGTTAAGAATGTTGAATCACATGGACATATAATAGTCAAAAATAGATATTGTCATACAGTATGTACACAGGTAATATACAGAGTGCATATACATGGAATGCAAAGAAATATTCACATATATGACGCAGACACATGTATATATACACACACTCGCCAGGAGAACAGAATCATAAAAGGCATGACATGAATGATTTTGATGTCACAAAATCACTGCCCACTGTGACATTTAGCAATGGTGGGGGAAATGCCCGTGTGGGTGTCCGCATGCTGCAAAAGTGGCCCTTAGCATCTCTTTCCTTTTTGCCTTGCCTTTTTAGCAGGCAAGGACAACAGCAACCCCACTATCTCTTGAGGAATTAAAATAACCATCAGGTCAACACTCCTGAATCAAGCCACTAAGGCAACTCTATGGCTCTGTCGATGGGATACCTAGCGGTCTCTCCCAGGTGTGATGGGATGGACTTCCCTTGCCAAGCCTGGAGGGTGCTGTGGATGAGGCAAACACCTTGTATCACCTCTGGTGCTATCAAGTACCACTCCCTGACCCCATGTGCTATGTGCCCTGTCGCCAGAGAAAACATGACAATAGGATTGGTACGTCAGCCTGAGAGGACGGCATGCAAGATGTCGGCAAACACTGTCGCAGCCAGGTTTATAACGCAAGTGTCTGCCTCCCTCTCCTGTCCTGACATCTGTCCTCTTATGGGTGTCTGTCTCTGCAAACTGAGGGGTTGCCCCCAAGGCGGGACCAGGCCAAGCGGTGATGGAGACCAGGGGGCTTTCTAAACCCGTCTCCATTTCCTTGGTTGTTTCTGTGGATTAATCTGATCTGTGATGAAGTGATTCCAATAAAGGTGTCAGTGAGTGACAGTGTCCTCTCTCTGTAGGGTATAGAATAATGGAATCAAGCGAAACTAGAGTGGCAGAAATGCAGGCAGTAGGGCATCGACAAGGGAGAGACATTTTCACCTCATGCACGTGGATGCTTTTCCTACTGTTGGACCACAGAGCACCGGAGGGATTTTATGTTACTTTTGGTCCCTTACAGCCCTGAGTTCCTTCCTTTTTTCCTCCACTTCTTGGCCTCACAGTAGAGAGTTTAATGTTCTGCAATGCAATGCGGACAAGGTCAAGGTAGGAGACTGGGTAGAGCGGTACAGGCGGTGCTACGCAGAGCAACCTCTGCGGAGGACACTGTGAATGTGGTCTTAGTCTTGCCCTACAGAGAGAGAGAGAGAGAGAGAGATCTAGCACCTCTTTTGAGCCCAGCAATTTTCCTCCAGCCTCCCTTGCCCCCCCCCCGTTTCAGGGCCACAGATGGTCTTGGATCTATAAGAATCCAGAGACAGAAGCTCAAACTCCAGGCTCACGCTGAGTTTTCTCTACAAGATCGCTTTGCTGTCTCTGCTCTGGGATTCGGGCCTGTGTGGCTGGGCTGCTCTGAAAATCCTTCAGCCACTGTTTGCAGCCCAGTGGGGTTAAGCATCTCTGTCTCTGCAGCCAAGATTCGCAGGGCTTTCCACTCTGCAGAGAGCCTGCTCTTTCCGGCCGCAGGAGCGGAGTGGCCATGGCTTCCCTACTCCATTAGCATGGATAAACATTTGCTCGCGCCTCGTCATCTGTCAGCGTCCTTCTTTCCCCTACTCTCTCTTCATTTTTCCGTCTTTACTCTAAGGCACAGGGCACGAGTCATCCATTTTAATGACAGCTGCTGAGCAGCCTCATTTTTCTGACCACTCCAGCATGTGACGCGCCTTCTAGTCCCATGTCCCGTGCCTCTTACCCAGACTGCTCTCCTGCTAGAGGTGCGCACAAAACCTAGGCCCAGGGACAGGGAAGCAAGAGGCCAAAGGACCAGAACCAGGAAGGCATCCCGTGCACCCTGATGGGGTGCTGAGCAGTCAGAAGCGGGGGCTTGGAACCAAGCCACTGTCCTGTTCCCAGACTTAAGCCTTCCTTGCTGTGTGACTCGGCCACGTGGGTCACTTCTCAGAGTCTCCTTGGTCGCATGGAAGTCACACCAATCCATGGGGCAGTCACAGTACATCATATAATGATTATAATGGATCTAGCACTGTGCCTGGCCCCCTAGAATGAATAAATGGTGGACACTGATATGATTATTATTGTTATAATTGAAAGTATTATTTTGTAGTACTGGGGGCCAAACTCAAAGCCTTCACATTGAGTTACATCCCAGCCTGTTTTTATGTGCTATGTGACGTAGGATCGCCCTACGTTGCCTGGGTTGGGGTCAGATTTGTGAGGCACTGTTCCTCTATGTGAACACTTGCTCCTCCTAATATCATTTGGCACCTACTTGGCCCTCCAGAGGAGCCAGGATCACCCACATCTACATCTATCCATTGAGAAGCTACTGTTTTCTGCTGGATGCTGGGATATCAGGAAATACAACAAAACCCTCTGGTTTGGGAAGGGAAGCAGAGGCAGACGGGCACACGGGGCTGGGCCACAGAGGTGACCTGTGCCACACGGACTGGGAGACTTCAGAGGAAGGATGTCACACTGAGCAGTCCTACAGAAGGCCTCCTGGGGAAGGTTTAGTTGGGACAAAACTGCACAAGGCCAGAAAGGATGAGGCGCCTTAGGTGGGGGCTGACAGAGGTAAAAAGGGCCATGATACAAAGAGAAATAAGAAGGACTTTGTGGCTTGGCCTTGTTGGAGGATTCTGAAGTGGGAATAAGCTGGGGAGGGTGCTGAGGGCCACTGGTCATTAAGGATGGCATTGTCCAGGCTGTGAGGAGCTGGAGTAGCAGTGCAGAACGGAGATGAAAAGGCAGAGGTGGTCCAGGACGAAGGACCTCGCAGAGGCACACACGAAGGCTGGCCAGAGGAGGGTGGGGATGGACTGGGAACACATCTGAAGAGGACTATCACAAGCCCAGCCCTGGAAGACACGGCGAAAGAGGAGAAAGGAGGCTTGGGATGGGTGACCATGGCCAAATGAGGTCCTGCCCTGGGGCGAGCAGCCGTGAGCACCACTTCGCTCACTTTACTCGCTGGACTGCGGAGCCCACAGGCCTCGGCAGATGTGACACCACAGTGTCAAGGACATCCAGGGACGGGACTGACAACCCCACCTAGGTGGAGTTCATGGCTCCATCAAGGGGGACCATTGCCCTTGCCTACTCAGTGTGGCCAGCGATGCGTCTACAGTCCCAGAAGCTCAGCATTAAAGTCACTACGCACTAAGGAGCAAAGCTGTCTGGATCAGCAGCTCCCTGAGCTTCCTGGCCGGATAGGGGGAGCTCCAAACTATCTGCGATCTCACCCCGCATCACCCCGTGCGCTGCTCCGTGCTCCAGGACGGGCTCCACAGATGACCCGCAGAAGGTGTCCTCCCACCCCGTCGGACGCCTCCCCTGTGGGCCTGCTCTCTGTCTCGCTCCCCATGCTCACTCCAGCAAGCCCACCTCAGTCGTTTGCTGCCAGCTTCTTGGTCCCTCTCCCTCCTACCACTCTCTACTGCCATCGCCGCTCCCCTAGGCATTCCCTGCCTGCTCCCCACTTCCTTCCTGGACAGTCAGGGCCTCCACACTCCAGCCAGTCCGTATCTTCAGCACCGTCTCCTTCCCCAGGCCCTCCGTGTGAATGCGGCCATAGTCACGCCTTTCACTCCTCCTTCTGCCTAGAATGTTCTTCCTCCTTCCAGCCCTCACCGCTACTGCCATGGTTTTTGCTGGCTGCTTATCTTTAAGACTTGCCCAAAACAAATCGTTCATCCGATTCTACCCTTTCATATCCAGCGAAAATAATGACTATAATCATTGTGATACTACTAATAACAATGTGTTAATACATACACATCATTAATATACCATCATCAATTGACATTTCACTTATGTAAACACTGAGTCTTCGTATGAGTTTGAACATCTGGTACCCATGTGGGTGGTGAATGTGCCTTGTGTCCGGCCAGGGTAGTATCTTACATTTCACTTGACTTGTATTATTAGTTATTAGACAAGTGATTACATTAAATATGAGGACAAAAGACAACTTGTTATTAGAGTTACACAGAGTTCTTTGTCACCTCAAGAAAAAATGATAAACTGCCATGTAGTATAAGCGTGGCAGATCTGGAAGCAGCTGTAATCTGTTAGTCATTCATCAAGCACTGTTTGATATTCAGGCATTATGCTAGGCACTGGTAGAGTTATGAATAGCATAATCGGGATGGGAAAACAGGGTCTATACACAAATATCAAAAGAACCAGCGCAAGCTATTGCAAAGGTCAAGTTGTGAAAGAGTCCAGACATCCACAGGCATTCACAGAGTCAAAGGCTTGAAAAATATTAATGATGCTAGCAGTGTAAACATCTTATTTCTCCTACTTGCAGACCTGAGCACAGCTGTGCTGCCACATCACGGTCAGGTGAGAACCACTCGGATTCCAGAAGGTTTACTGTTAACCAGCAAAACCAAAGCCTTCTTTCCATCAGGAAAGGCGTGCCCTTATCTGTCCCAGCACTTACGCACTGTCCCGTAGTCCCAGCCCAATGCCTTCACTTCTGGTTTCAAGGGGGGCTTAAAGAACTACATTTCCTTGCCAGAGGCTGTCACAGGCCTTTAACGGCTGTCACTTATGCACCACTGACTCCCAGACCACCCTCGGGGACATCCTGGAGCCAGTGCTGTCATCTTGTTTCTCTGTCCCCACCCCCACGCCCAGGGAGTCAGGCTTTGCAAAAGCCCCACCACGAGGCAAACAGCACCCACCAGGAGGGGCACCCGGGCACAGCTAAGGAAGGCAGGAAAGCTGCAGAAGAAAACGCAGTTTCTGGGGCTGCCAGGGGCTGGACTAAACAGCACACCGGAGATGAAGCAAGGGCCAGTTCTAGGAAGCCCTGTGGACTGGGCACGTGTCCACCAACAGGCTCACCCGTGGGGCCCTTGCACCACCCAGATGGATGACGATGCAGGTGGAATGGACAACAAGCAGGGTGGGAGGGGACAGGAGAACACATCCCTCCTGTACCATCACCTACACCTTCCCAGTATAGGCAAGGAGTGGCCGAGAGCTGGAAGGCCCCATGCCACCTAAATCGGAGCCCTCTGTGCCCCTTCTCCTTGCATCCTGCATCCTTCCTGCCTCCTGCGCTCTCAGTCCCTCTCACCTATCTATCTGGGCCACTATGAGGTCCTAGCACCTGTACAACAGATACTCAGCAAATGTCTGTTGACTGACTACATCAGGCTGCAGAAAAGTTCAGTAACAGATCGCACAGTGGGCAAGTACTGGAGGTTTGAGCTGTGGTCAGTGTGATTCCTGGAATCAGGCTCTTGACCTCCCAGCTGAACAGTGTGAGAGGGGTGAGTGCGGTGTCCAGGCTTGGCCGCTCCCAGCCACCTACAAAGTGCGCCCTTTGTACACGGTGGAACTCAAGAGGTGTGCTGGGAGTTGCGGAACCTTCCCGATCCGGAAGCACGGCTGGCTGATCCCACCCACACTTCCTCCTCTAATACCCTGCCACGCCATGGGCCTGTCCTGTGGGCTCGCTTTCCCACGCACTTGTGCGTGCTTGTTTGGCATAAGCTTTCTCCTCTCCTGACCTCTCATCTTAAGGACAAGGTCAGGCCCTGAGCCCCTCAGCCTTCCCAGGACATGCCCAGCACTCAGCAGTGCCGCATGGATGTTTCCTGACTGACCTCCCCTCCCCACTCCAGCTCTAGTGATGGCAGGCTCACAGCACCCTCTGATCCAGGCAGGTTATTAACCCTAACAGAACATCGAGAAGCCAAAGTGGCCCTTTCTACCTTTTCAGCTGGAAAAATGCTTTTAAACAAAACCTCAAAACGAAATGTGAAGGAAAAAAAAAAGTGACACTGCTCACTAATTCAGATCGCTCCCTTCTCCCGGCTCACAGGATTTCTGGAAAAGGTTTTCTTCCTCACTGTGAGCTTCTTGTCCCATACAGTGCACAGAGGCAGGTTGATGGCCAGTGGGCAACTTGAGCAGGATGGCCACCTTCACCTCTCGTGCTTGTCGCTTGTCGGAGAGGCAGAGAGGAACCGGAAGTGGCCTGGTTGGGCTCCGCGGGGAGAAAATCTCCAAACCTGGCCTCCTTGAAACAGCCTCTGGCATTCCTCACAGCCACGTCACAATTTCGCCTCTGCAGGATCTTCCGTGACAAGTTTTGATAAAACTGTATTTATGCCAAATACACGACCGAACAAAATCTCCAGACTCTAGCATCTTGTTTATAAACATCTCCATTTCAAGTAATCAAAACAGTTCTAAAACTACTAGTTACCTTTCTCTCCTCCCCCTCTCGGTGTCCAGCTCACTGAGGAGCCCAATAGGCGAGGAACATGTAGTTTCAAGAGACCACCAGTAGGTGGCGCAGGCAAATTCTACGTGCTGCTCTAAGTCTTGAGCTCTTCGATAAATACTAGATGGGGGTCCATTTCCATTGTTTTGGCTGTGTTTTGGGGTTTTGAGACCTTTCATAAAAGCCTGCAATATTTCCAGATTATTTTTCTGCTTCAAAAGAGGCACTTTTTACTGTTTTGTTTGAATAAGGGCTGGGAACTTTATATACTTTGAATTCATGCAACAGCCCTAGGATATATTTATTATGACCTCACATTATAAAGGAACTCGGACTTAGCAAGTCTAAGGCCCCTGCCCACTTGGCTGGCAGTTGGTGAATGCAAGGATTACATGTAGCCTACAGAATCCTACAGAAGCCAACAAGCATGCTGTGTGTGAACCAGCGCTGTGCTTCCTGGACAGGCTAGAGAGCTCAAACAACACATTTGAGAAAGCCAGGGAAGCGTTCTCCTAAAGCAGCCAGGAAACCATCCCAATGCCCGATGACCCTGCACCAGTATTGATGACGTCAGAACATTCATTCTTGGAGTAGGTCTCAGACTCCTGGGAAACGAACAGAAAGTTGCTGGTATAACCTGGCTCCTCAGCCCCCAGGACACTGAAGGAAGCAGCTCAGGGTCCACCATGAGGGGTCCGGCTGATTCCCCTCTGGGCACATTTCTCTAGTACAACAGAGGCATAACGGCCTCTGACTGCTCTGTCAACAACCCGATTATCACGCTCCTGCTGTAGCCCTTCCATCTGGCCTTCTATTCATCTTCCCTAGTCTGCATGCTTAGGAAAGGAAATTCTTTGACACAGATTCTCTTTCCTCCATCGGAAGAAGGCACTTTCTGTGCCTCCGGGTGCCCCTTCGTTCTGCTGATTTTCCAAGGTTCCTGCTCAGAGGCTGCATTTGGGGAACCTTGGGCAGCCTTCTCCAAAACACACACCTGTCCTGTGGAACCCAGGGAGGCCCACGGATCAGCGCCCTAGCCTTATGCATCCATCCTCTTGTCACACCCCCACTGCACCCCAATTCCCATCTGCGGAGGGTGGCAGGTGTTGGCCAGCAGGCTCTCTCCTACCACTGTTCCTCCACCTGGCCACACTTACCCACCTGCAGACTTCAGCTCTGTGGGGCCAATTAGACATTAATGCTTCAGCGCGGGGGCAGCTGGTTTATGAACACCCAAGAACTTGCACTGTGTCGGCTGCATTTTTCCAAAGGTGAGAGAAAGTCAAAGAAATACTGGAGGAGTTAAGCAAGAAGATCTCATGAAGCTTTACTATTAGGTAGCTGCACAGTGGTGAGCAATTTCCTTAACTTCTCTGGCTTTGCTGTCATTGTGTTCAAAAGAGGAGGAACCAGGTGTTTTTCCATATTCAAATATTTATCATTTCTATGGGACTCGACACAAATTTCTGACTATCAGTAAAGGACGACCTGAGCTGAGAATGAACCTTATAAATGCCAGTGTACGAAAGTAATTTTGTTTGCAAACAATGCATTTGACCAGTTTAGATCCTGAGAAGTCATCTTGGAACTCAGTGTCCTCAAAGCACATCCCATGTACCTGGGGCCACTGGCTATAGGATTCCAATACATGAATCACAGAATGCCCCATTCATGACATAGGCTCTGATAGCACGGCACATTGCAAAGGGTCAGGGAACAAGTGTTCATCTCACCCACCACCGTGTCCCTAGAGCCCAGCACCACACCAGCATTTTCCAGGTACTCGAAAAATATTCATTGCATGAATGAATTTCCATAGCGGAAGTCTAGTCTCTTGAATATACCTGGGACCAGGCCGCAAGTGCTCTTTCCTGTCCCTCCCCTGTAGATTGTCCTAGGAATTGGTTTCTGATCATTCCGTCAGTGAGCTTTGTACAACAAGGTCGCCTCTGGAAGTGCCCGCTTCCCCTCCTCCATCCATCTGGCCACTGGGCAGTCAAGCAAGCTTAGGACAGCCTCTGGGCATGATGCCATGACAACCACGTCTTTGTGAAGACACGCTCTTGCTGGTGGGCCAGGAGCTCCTCTTCCCAACGCGTTCCTTCTTCTTTTGTTGGCACCGTAAAGCCCAACACTTACATTTTCCCTCCACACTCTCTGTACCCCTACATGGCATGTGGTGAGACCCAGCATCCCTTAGGAAGCTTCAGCTCCCACGCATTCTGCTTACCACCCTGGGGCACATCCACCCCATACTGGAAGCTTGTGGTGCATAATTAATCAAAGGCATCCAATTCCAATGAAGCTTCAGTCTTCCCACCTGGTCCACTTTGCACAAGGGAACCTCTTAACCTATCTGGCAGCCTGTCCGCTTGGCATTTTTGTATCCTTACAGTCTGGCATAGAGAACAGACTTTTAATTAAAATTTACCTTCCTGTGCACTGCATTGCTGCACTGCACCATATACACTGTAACATTTAGGTTACCCAGGCCTATTTGGAGACCTTTCGGCTCCTGGCAACAGCAGCTCTGCCAATGAAGGCTACATTTAAGAATCTATAGGTTCGGGCTGGGGAGATAGCTTGGCAGCAGAAGTGTATGCTGGACAAGCACAGGGTCCGCAGTTTGATCCCCAGTAATGTCTAGAGCTGGGCGTGGTGGTATATGCCTACAATTCCAGCACTAGGGAGGGTGAGACAGGAGGACCATTAGAAGTCCAAGTGGCATAGTGAGACCCTGCCTAAATAAAGAAGAATCTGTAGACTAAGGCTGGCAGAGCCAGTACATGCCAGCACCCACTCAACAAACAGTGCCGAGTATGTGTGTGCTCTGCCTCGTGCATGCTGGAGACACAAGTGCAGGGCAGTGCGTGGTCCCGGGGACACCAACAACAGGCAGGCACGGCCACACCCAAGACAGTGCACGGAGCCACTCCTGAGATCTCTTGGGTAAAAAAACTGGCTTAAACAGGACCGTGGAAACAAAGACAACCTTGATGGGGAGACATAGAAAGCACCCCTTTGGGGAGCAACCGGCCTATGCCAAAGCCACTGGCTGACTGGACCCTACACTGGCCCAGGAAAAAGAATCTGCTTGAGGCTGTCTACATTTGAGAGGGGGAAAGAAGCCATCATCGCCTATTTGCAGAAAACTGCCAAGCAAGCTTGGAGGAAATGTCTTGAAGAGTGGTAGGCTGGGCTGGAGCTTTGACTTCCCTCCTCCAAATGATAAGGAAGCTGTCCAACCTCGACCAAGGCTTTGTTCAACTCCTCTCGCCTTCCGCACTGCTGAGGATGAGCCTTAGGCAAGCCTGGACTCCTCTGTCCCCTTTGATGGTGCAGAGGCCAGAAAGTCCCTACACAGGAATTGGAAGAAATTCTTCCTCCTGCTCCCATCGGCGGCGATTTGGACTCCATTCTCCACAGGTGTGCAGTCACAGGCCAGCTCTCGGCATTGAGCTGCTCAGAAACGCAGCTTCTCTGCCTTTTCCTCAGCAAAGCCGATCTGAGCCCACAGCGCTCATGAGACTCTTGGAGGTCGCTGGCCAGGACCCACAGGTCCTTGGAAACCAGGGAATGAAAAACCCAAACGTGGGAAAGAAACCTGAAGGACAAGCTCACCTGAGGAATTCCAGTAGGAGTAATGGTGACAGATAACACCAGGAACGTCTCCGATCCTGGCACTAGTTGTAGCTCAGGTGTGCGAATACCATAGTTGTCTGCAAATAAGACCTGACTGGAAAACAAGCCCTAACGTGATTTTTGAGGATGCCTGGAACATGGGCTCTACCCTGCAAAATAACCCCCAGTTCAGATCATCAGCCAGGCAGACACACTTAGCAGGCCTGTTGCAACACACAACAGGCATATTACATTACAAAATAATAATGTTTATGTGTGAAATATGAATTAATATTAACACTTCCAATAAATGATAATATAAATTATATTAAGTGTTTTTTTCTGGTTTTTTTTTTTTTTGCAGGACCAGGGTTCAAACTCAGGACCTGCCACTTGCCAGGCAGGCACTTTTGCTACAGAGCTATCTCCCTGGCCCCATATATTAAGTGTTTGTAAACACCCACATGAGCACCTTTCCACAAGAGGTCTATAATCTCTCCCTAGGTAGTCTGATAACTTGGGACTTACTGTCAAGTGCCGAATCAGACTATAGGCACAGCAACGGGGCTGCAAGAACCAGGACAGGGAATTTGCAGAGTTAGGACAATGTTTCAGAAAAGATGGCATGGCTATACTTGAATAAATATAGATTGTTGCACATGAACAAATGTAATTGTTATATAAGAAAAATAAGACTTATTGCATCCTTTGGGACCAAAGTTCATGTAAGAGCTGACTCTATTTTTGGGGAAGGATGGTACCATCTTGGGAAAGAATCTGACTCCATGAGGGAGGAAGGCCAGCCCAGCTGTGGTGGCCGGACAGCTGCATGCATTGCACAGCCAAGAAGTCACGCCCTGTGCACCCCTACAGCAGCTCTCGTCGCACTGGGGGACAGAGCCCTGTGAGCAAGATGTTTGCAGGGGAGATCCTCCTCATGCTAGGGAACTCAGGAAGGCTAGGCCAGAAAGATCAGTCAGAGAGCAGAGACTCGGTGAGGACTAACAAGCCCCAGGAACAGAAAGAAACAAGTGGGACTGGTATCACCTGTGTGAGAGGAGAGACCCCGGAGCAGTGGGCGTACACACCCACGCCCACCTCAGGTGTCCCCACCCTGGCTCTGTGACTGTGAGTTATGACGCCTACCCTGATGCTCTGATGCTCGTGCCAGGGCCATCCCACTACCTACCAAAGGCTGCTGAGCTTGGTGTCTCTGAGTTCCCTCCCACTGGCTCCTAGACGCTGCTGAGATGCAAGCAGAAAGTCCCTTCCCGTGGGGCACTCGACCCCTGAATTCACCAAGTGGCTGGAGACTATGAGAGCTTCACACACACTCTGGTGCAGGTGGGAGGCTGGGGAGGAGCAGGGGGGCTAGCGGGTGTGGCACAGCCCGCTCACAGGGAGCAGGAAGGAGGGAGTGGGTGCAAAACCTCCGTACAAACTGTCCCAGGGGTGAAGGGAATGGAAGTCAAAGAAGCCTGTCCAGGCATCAGCGGAGGACTGGATGCCTAGCCGGTTAGTCCCACTTTGCGCCCCACAAACAACCAGAGGAGTCTGATCACAGGACAGAGACAAGACACCCAGCTAGTCACATCCGCCGGAGCCCAATGGTGTCAAACGGCCATACTACCAAAGTGCAATTTTTTAAAAAATGCAATTCCAATAAAAAATAACAACAGCGTTCTTTATAGAACTGTACAAAACACTTATAAAATGTTTGTGGAATCAGAAGAGACCCATAATCATCAAAGTAATTCTGAGCAACAGAAGCAAAGCAGGAGACATTGTAACCCCAAATTTAAAGTTATACTAAAAGGTAAATTAATAAAAACAGCACTTCCCTGACACAAAAAATAGACATGTGGACCAGTGGAATACAACTGAAGATGCAGAAGCAACTCCATGTACCTTCAGCCATCTGAGTTCTGACAAAAGGATCCAAGACACACCCCAGTAAAGGTAGCCTCTTTAACAAATGGTGCTGGGGAAACTGGTTATCCAGGTGCTGAAGACTGAATCTAGACTCACATCTTTGATGCTGTACTAAAATAATGTTCAAGGGGATCAGAGACCTAGGTATAAAAACAGAAACACTGAATCTGCTAGAAAATAAAAGTAGGCAAAACTCTTTAGCTACTTTAAGATACAGACATAAGCAAGGACCTTCTGAACATGACCTGAAAAATATATATTCTGAAAAATATATTATTTCTTATATATTTTATAAGAAATTATATATATATATATATATATATATATATATATATATAATTTTTTTGTCTTTTTGAGACAGGGTCTCACTATGCAGTTCAGGCTGGCCTTGAGCTCACTTTTGTAGTCCAGGCTGGTCTCGAACTCGCTCGCACCAATCCTCCTGTGTCAGCCTCCCAAGTGCTGAGATTACAGGTGTGCTCCACTACACCCTGCTTCTTAATATATTTTAAAAAGTAGAAATTCAATCTGGCTATTCTCCTTTTAGGGATCTCCCCAAAAGAGTTAAAGAGATATCACAGTGATATGTGCACAGTCTTATTTGTAGCAGTGCAATTCCTAACAGCTAGGTTGTGGAAGTAGCCTATATGCCTATCGGCAGATGACTGGATAAGAAAATGTATGTATGCACAATGGAGTACCACTTGGCCATAGGAGGGATATATTTGAGTCATGTGTAGGAAAATGGTTGGATGTCAAGACCATAATGCTAAGGGAAATGAATCTGACATAGCAGGCTAAACCCTGCAGTTTCTCTCATGTGAAGATATCCCAAATATAAGTGATTTAAGCAACCAGTTGAAGGGGAAATGGAGGTGTGCTTTGTGGAGATGGGGAAGGGCTCTGAGGAAGGAAGCAGCAGGCTGGGTGAGGAAGGAGAGCGACATACAAATGATTAGGATGAAATATGTATAAGCACCGATTCCTCAAGATGAATGCAATTCTTTTGTATCACAAACATGCACTTAAAACACACACACACACACACACAGACACACACCACTCCACACATAAACACAAAACGCAGATTCTCAGGCCTTGCCCTGGAGCCACTGAGACTGGGCACAGAGTTCCGAAGCTGCCTTCTGACACATCCTCCAGGTGACTAATGTATATGGACACAAAGCCAGGTGAGTGTGATGTGTGGCTGCAGATGACAATTTTTAATTTGAAGGGTCACGTGATCACTCCCCATGGTATCTGAACCGCTTCAGCCAATAGGAGGATCAGAGGGCTTGAGCTTGCCTGTCACTGGACAAGAACACATCTAGGCACGGAGCTCACACTGCTGTTTGGGACGCTGTTCTCCAAAGACAGCCTTTCTGAGGGCCTTGGAACAAACAGGGCACATTTGTTTACTAACCTATTCATCTCTCTGGAATTCCACCACAGGGAGCACTGCTTCCAGAGACACTGTCTAAATATCCAGTGACATTCTGAGGCAGGGGGCTGTGTGAACCACAGTCAGGATGAGCAGGGACACCCCTTATCCCCAAGGACCCCTTGAGGTGGTCAGAGAAGAACTGTAGCCATGCCCAGAAATCCTTCTTTTAGAACATTCCTTAGGAAGAAGGGCGGTTAAGGGTTAAACCTACCAGGAGACTCAGCTGTCTGCAGGGGGCAGAGATGTGCCTGCCCCACTCTCCCAGCTAGAGAGGCATAGGTAGAAGGAACGTTCAAGGCTAAGCAATCCAATGAGAACCTTTTGGGAGGAACAAGAAAAATAGGGGGAAAAGAGAGGTGATTTGGGGGCTGGGGAGATAGCTCAATGGTCTAAGGGCCTGCCTGGAAAGCACAAGGACCCACGTTCAATTCCTGGAACCACACGCTGTGCTGGCCCCAAAACTGAGCATGGTGGCACATGCCTGTGATCCCAGTGCTGGGGAGGCTGAGAGAGGAGGATCACAAGTCCAAGCTGTATAGCAAGGCCTTGTACCAAATAAACTATGTATAATAATTTATATTATATATATTAAACTTAAAAAAAAAAAAAGGAGAAGGGTGATTTTACCAGAAACCCAGAAGGATCTGAATGGCAAAACCACCTGCCCACTAGGACAAGCACCTGTGGGACCTCACACTTCCGGGCTTGGGAGCCCCTGTCACATGAGGGTGACTGAGCCTAGCCAGCCAGCCAGAGCCTTCATACTTCTCACATGACCCCGACCCCTCAAACTTTAATTTTCATCTTCTGAGGACTAGAATAAAAATCTGCTTAGGATTCTGCTGGGATTCTGAGGCGCTTCCGGCAGAATCGGCAGAGAAAGCCATTATCAGTTTTTCTCCTGGCAAATGCCACGACCCAAGACACATTCTTCTGGCATGGGGAAAGAAAATCCGTGATCCTGTTCTGAGTGTCATTCAGTAAGAAAAAACATTTCAAATCAGCAGTCATGATCCTGCTGTCCCCAGTTCCCTCTCTACAACAAAGAGCTGCCCTTGGGAACCTTAGTGCCAAGTGATGGCCTCACTTGCTTTTCATTGGTTTCTGCCACCCCCAGTAGCCAGTGAGCTGCCACGGCAGGACCAGGCCACCCATATTTCTATAGCCACACTGGACCAATAGGAGCTGTGCACTGACAGTCCTGCCTGAAGCCCACAAAGCAGATTCCTACCAGTCAGATGTCAGCCCACACGACAGTGACACCTTTCCCCACAGGTGCGGAGCCTCTGGACACCAGCCCTTCCTGTCCAGCATCTGGCCTCAGTCTTATTTGCATCTGTTCATTCCACCTCAGAGAAGTCAGTTCTAGAAACACCAGCCTGCTAAAAAGCTCCGTGAGTTCCCTTATTAAAGAAGATTATCTCTTGCTCCCCTTCCTTGCAGATGCCCAAGCTTGCTTCTCAGGCCTCAGTGAGGCTGGCATCAGCTCTCAATACAAAGTTGTACAGGTCAGTCTAGTTCCAAGGCTCTTGGCAAAGAAAAGGGAGGCGAAGATGGAGCCTGCTAGTCATCCACGTTCTCAGCGACTGCTTCTTTGAACAATTCCGGGGGTCATCTGCAACCATCTTTTAAAGGAATCTCAGGGACTTTAGGGGCAGTTAAGAGTCCAGATACTGGGCAACCTCTGTGGGCCTCAGTCCTGTAACCTGTCACATGAGACGTCAAGGACGTCTAAGAGGCAATAGCCCCAGCTCAGGCAGGAAATGACAGAAGGTGACCCTGAAGGCTGGGTTCCCTGCGCTTACAACTGAAATCCCTAACAAGATGTTGTCACCGTCCTTGTGGAAAAGAAAAAAGCTTATCTTTGCATCAGCACTCTGGCAACAGGTTGACAACAGAGTAGAGAGGATGCTAGATTAGAAGATGTTTTAGAAGATTGGAAGGTGGAAGACCAAAGGGAGAGCAGGAGGGGAGAAAATAATCTTGTCTACATGGCCACTTGAAGTAATTCTACTTCTGTTTCAGGGCGCAGGCCTCTCACAAGAGAACTCAATCAAACTCCTCCGGTGTTCAAGGAGTCCCCAGGCATGGAATGCCTAAGCCCCACAGCGCCGCTGGTGGTAGCAGCAGGGAACGCAGGCAGAGAACATGGCCACTTCCTCTGTGGCCCCACTCTGCCTCTTCACAAGTGGTTACAGCCAGCATGTGTGGGTAAGCGTTTTTAATGACAGGTTTTGGGGGAAGGGAGAGAAAAGCTCTGGCTGCAGCATTCGCCCGTCTCTGTGGTGTGGCCTTCAACTGTCACCCGTGCCATCTGTGTTTATGCTCCCGTGGCATTCAGAAAGCTGAGCTCACGAGTTGGCCCAAGCCAACGGGTCCAAGGCAGGGGCAGCTCCTCTTAGGTCACAAGCACAGAGGGCGGACAAACAAGCAGTCCAGAGAGGGAGCGAGGTCTGAGAAGCCAGCAGCCGCCAGAATTTTGCTGACCCCTCAGAGGCCAACCCAGGATCCTGCAGATCTGCCCTGCCTTGTGCCTAGCACTCCAGAAAAGCTTCCACCAGGACGCAGGCTGGAGAAATGCGGAAGGGCTCCACTCAGACCATTCTGTGACCCGGAAGACGGCAGAGGAGGCCTGCGCCACCGCGGGAAGTAAAGGTTGTGGGTTGCCAGTGGAAGGGAATTATCTTTACGGGCCCTTGGAGCCCAGGATTGGCTGCAGGCTTGACAAGAGCAAGGCTAACTTGAGCACTGCTTGTAGCTCAGGGGCAGGACCCTCAGGTCTGTCTGCCACCATTCAGGCAGGCAAACACATAAAGCGGACCTCGGAGCGCGCAAGTCCTTGAAACGCAGTAAATTACAAAGCAATGATAATTGTTTACATGTGTATGTGTCTAACAGTGAGTGCCTCACTGTGCCAG
This sequence comes from Myocastor coypus, assembly GCA_004027025.1. Classification (NCBI taxonomy): domain Eukaryota; kingdom Metazoa; phylum Chordata; class Mammalia; order Rodentia; family Myocastoridae; genus Myocastor; species Myocastor coypus. The sequence goes on from PVJA010007625.1 coordinate 52,241, forward strand.
GTCTTTTTTTTTTTTTTTTTTTCTTTATAAATTTTGATGCTGGGAGGAAGACAGATGTAGTCAGTGCTCCCCCTAAGTGCTGACAACACGCAAGAGGGCAGTGTGCCCAACTTGGGCCACCACTGCACAGAGTCCTGAGGTCCCACTCTCCCCCAAGACGCCTCAACCTCTCTGCCTTTCAGCAGCTCTGCCCATTCATTCATTCTTGGCAGCAGCCTCTTGTGTAACTGAAACCACAAGAAACTTTTTGTTTGGCTTCTAATTGAGAAGAAATTCCAGTAACTTGGTTCCTGCTACTTTAAAAAAAAAAAAAAATAGAGTTCTGCTTTTTTCCTACAGGCATGAATGTTCACCAAAAAATGTCACTTTGTCCCCACTGCCAACACCCCCTGCTGAAGCTCAAACATCTGAACTGCATCAGTCAGCCTGCGGCCCTCACGCTCTCTGCTCTCTCGGCTCTCCGGCAGTCCCCAACAGCCCCGAAGGCCAGGGCTGAGGGTCCGTTCTGCCAGTCAGCGGCTGAGCTGTGCGCTCAGCATTGCGGGAAGGTAGACTCAGCCGCTGCCTCTTCTCGCCAGCTCTGCTGCTCAGCTTTTCTTTCTGCAGATGATGCCTGAGGGAGCGCAGGATGAGGACTTGAGGCACCTCGCTTGCTCCCTCTGAGACAAACACAGACTGGGCTTCTTCTCGCTCTGCGGAGGGCCCAGAGCTGCATCTGTGAACATCCTTACCAAAGGCTCTTAGCCTGCAAGAATGAATGACAGGAGGTTGCTGGGAACCCAAGAAGGCCCTGACTTCGCAGGTCATGGGTCCTTTGTGTGCAAAGTAGGGTCCAGGAAGGGTGGCGGCAGCAGCCCTGAGAACCCTGTTCCAAAGTCAGCAACCTGGATCCCCTCTCTAAATCTCCTGAACCAGAACCTGCAAACAGTAAGATTCCCCAGGCAAACCACACGCCACTGATGTGTGAGAGGCCCTGCCTTAAGACAAGAGGCTGCTGGCATTTCTGTTTAACATGCTGGGTACCAGGCTGTGCTTGAGCTGAGGTGTTGATACCCCACGTGGAATAGCAGCTCAGTAAACATATAGGAAGCGCCTGTGCGCTGGGTCTGGACATACCAGGAACGTCCCCTCTTCCTCCTGGTGGTGAAGCCCCAGCTCCATCCAGCCCACCTGGTGGCGGAGAGCCTTTGCAGTTTGCATTTTCCACAGAATTCTATGGCTCTTCTTACTCACTTCTCTATTGTTCTATTCACTCTAAAGACCGGAATAAGCAACTGATTTTGCTGCCTCCCATGCAGCTCATGGCAGCCGTGAGCATATTCTGGCAATGGGATGAAAGGGAAGTATCCTTGTACCTTGCTGCTGGCAATGCAGTTTCCAGGAGTGCCCATGTGCTCTAGGAGAACAGCCAGAGCTCTACCACCGTCTTAGTCACTTTGCACATTCCTGGGGCCAAACACCCCACATCAACACCTTCAGGCAGGAAAAGTGTATTTTGGCCCACATTTCAGTCCGTGGCTGCTGGCTCCATGGCAGAGGGGTGTGGAAGAGAGAAAGCTGCTGACATCAGGGCCACAGGGAAGGCCCTGGGAAGGAAGCTGCACCTCTCCAGGTTGAGCCCACAGTGATCCCCTCTTCCAGTCAGACTCCACTTCCCCACAACAAATTAGCTACAACCCCTCTGTTATCCAAGTGCCTTCCAAAAGCTCTGCCTATGGGCACAAGCATCTCCGAGGGGACTCGCAGGCAGGAACCATAATGCCACCAATTTATTGTTTCCAACCCTGTATTTTAATGAGACTCGCAGGAGCTGTTCAGGCATATTAGAGTTTAAGATCCGGAGAGGCTCCCAGAGAATCCAATTTTCTGTGCAAAGGGACAGAGTACCGTTGGAGCCGCTTCTGCCTGGCTCTTCCTCCTTGGATGTGTGTATGGTGGCGGCGATACCTACCTTCTTTGTTTCTTTAGTACAGAGTCTACAGGGCCTCACTACACAGATAAGGGGTGATCCTCCTGTTTTCAGCCTTCCAAGCACTGGGATTACAGGTGCACACCACCATGCCCAGTCTTAGCATGCCCCCTGGGGCTGGCACAGCAGGCCAGGGATCAAACCCCAGTCCCTGTGTCTGCCTAAGCAGGTGCTTTAATCTGCTGAGCTATCTGGCCGACCCTTGCACCTACTTTCTAATGGCATGAGGAAACAAACTTGAGCATTAAGAGCAAAAAAAAAAAAAGAAAAGGAAAGAAGGAAGGAAGAAGGGAAGGAAAAGAAATGAAGAAAAGAGAGGTAAGAGAAGGAAATGGAAGAAGGAAGGAAAAGAGAGAGAAAGAAAGAAAGAAAGAAAGAAAGAAAGAAAGAAAGAAAGAAAGAAAGAAAGAAAGAGACAGAGAAAGGAAAAGAGAGAGAGAGGAGGGGAAACAAAGATAAGAGCCTTGGTATTTTGAACCCCTGAGCTGACCTTGAGGCTACCTCTAGGCTTATGAAGTATACTGTTACTGAAAGCATGCCCAACTGACAGGCACTTGAGTCCTTTAGAATGAAATACAGTCTGGACAGCAGCCCCCCAAGGTCAACAAAAGCCCATCTTCTGAGACCTGCCACAACCATACCACCAGGCTCCTGCCTCTCTCTGCAGAAAGAAGATGACAGAACATCCTGGGGACAAGGCTGGCTCGCATGCCATACACACTCCGAACGCAGGCTCTGTTGTTCCTCCCAACCTGGGCTCCTGCACCAGGCATCCCACTGCCCTCTGACCCCGCTGTCCGGGAGAAGTGCTCAGGGTGACCTCTCCTCAGTCACTGCAGCAGCCAGGGCTTTCTGGGATCACACAGAAAACTGAGCATGTTCCCACCTAGGTGCTTTTCTTGACTTGGTTCCCAGGGCCATCTGAACCACCTTTCTGCTCAGAGAGACCCTGGGGCCTCTGCCTGAGGGAAAGGAACACCAGCATGACTTCTGTGAGCCAGTAAGCCATTCGGAGGCTGCCTGGAAGGAACCCGATAGCTCGCAGGACCATCCTTGCTTAAGGACAGGGTAAAAAAGACAGCAGAGGCAGAAGAAACCAAGATCACAGTCAGGTCTCCAAGTGCTGAGGTCCTGTAAAATCCACCAATGCCAGGGGCTGCAGCCCTGGATGCCCTCTTCCAAGGTCCCCAACCGACAGTGTGGCTCTGGGGAGGAGCTCCATGACTATTATTGTAGGGACGCTTCTGTGGATTCAAAGAAGGGAATGGGAAGAGGAAAGGAAGGAGAACTCGAAACCACCAGGAATCCCAAAAACACGATGGCAGAAGCTTTCTAAAATGAAAGAGGGCAAAATAGTAAGGACAGTAAAAGAGTGCCAGCCAACTGCAAACCCACCACAATGTATTTGGGGTTCCCCCAGGAACGTGGCAAAGACAAAAGGGAAAAAAGGCAAAAAGAATAGCCAGAAATGTGATACGTTTAATTTAAAGATCTATAAACTTCAGGTTCAGTACTCTCAAAGAAAACCAGGCACTGGGGACATGAAAACAAAATTATAGTAACTTAGAGCATAAGCAAGTTGCTCGAAAGCAGAGATGAAGCGAAAATGTTAAAAGTAGCTGGACACAAAGATATATTTATGTATTCTTGTTGGAGAAACATAGCCATGAAGTCAGTGGAGCAACCACTTTACTAAAGGAAAAAAAGTCCCCTTAGACTTCTCTACTAAGTAAAAAGGTTATTTCAAAATGAAGGCTCCTTTTCAGACGCAGGAAGGCTAAGAGGTCTCACGATCACTAACTCACACTAGCAAAGAAATGTTAAATCCCTTAAAGCAGAAGGAAAACAATGTAAGGTAAAAATATGGATCTAGACAAAGAATGAAGTGGCAACTACAGGGTGAGTATGCAGGACTTCTGCTCTTAAAAATGACTGCATAGGGGCTGGGGAGATAGGTCGGTGGTCTAAGCACCTGCCTGGCAAGCGCAAGGACCCAGGTTCAACCCCAGGTACCGCAAGTCCTGCTGGCACCGCGCTGGTCACAGAAACCAGGCATGGTGGTGCACTCCTGTAATCCCAGCACTGGGGAAGCTGAGACAGGGGGATCACTGCAAGTCTCAGCTGTGTAGCAAGACCCTGTATCAAATACATATATATGTACATTCATACGTACATACATGACTTAAATTTCTTTTCTTTTTTTTTTTTTTTTTAAAACCCAACTGCTTAAAAAAACAAAAATGTATTAAGAGGCTTATAACCATGACAGGGACAGAATGCAGAGTGATAGCAGCAGAAAGTCCAGGAAGGGAGAGACTCAGGTGAGCTGAAGTTCCCACACTGTATGAGGATTCGCATAATAACAACTACCGGCACATCTTGACGATCAGGAATACATCCTAGGAGCCCGAAAACAACTGCTAAATTAAAACAAATAACTTTATCTATTAATGCACAAAACAGAGAAAATGGAATCATGAAAAAAAATTTCAGTTCATCCAAAGTGGGGGCAAGAAAAGGCAGGAAAATGCAACAAAGAATATACAGGACTAATAATAATAATAATAATAATAATAATAATAATAATAATAAAAAACAGAGAAGAGAACCCTCAATGTTACCTTACATTCATAGTCACACTAAATTCAAATGGGCTGAGTGCCAAGTTATAAGACCAAGATCGTCAAGAGCCGACACTATGCTGCTTAGCAGAAATCCACCTCAAATACGACGAGACAAACAGACTAGAGCAATGATGCTATCACAAATAGCAGACAGATTTCAGAGCAAACAAGAGCACCAGGGATAAGAGAGGGCTTTTCAGGACACAAGAGGGGTGGCTACACTTCGGGTGTGGGCCAAGCGTCCCCAAGCACGCATTATGATTGCAGGCCTCACCCACAGGGCAATGCCACTGGGATGAGAGTGGAGGTCCTCAGGTTACTGAGCATGAAGTACCTGTGTGGCGACTCCTCTGGTAGCTTTTGTGAGATGACTGTTATAAAAGGAGGAATCCTCGATCCACCTGTCCTCTTTCTACTCCTGTTTGAGATGTGACTGCTGCTCCCACAGGTGCTCCTGCCATGAGAGGTCCCGGCTACTGCCCTGACCAGAGGCTAAGCCAGAGGAGTCTCACTTGGTCCAATCTTGGGCCTTGAAGCTACAGCACTGTGAGTTAAGTAAGTGTCTATCTTTGTAAATCAGTTGCATCTGGTAACTTCCTACAATGACAAAATGCTAAAACAAGGATTATCTCTTCAAGGGATTCAAGAGTTTGACCCATTTATACACTTATTAACAGTGTTTCTAAATACATGAAGTAAAGAGGTTTTTTCTCAGTAGAAATAGGCAATATCTGCACACCTTTAATCTTGACACTCAGCAGGATCATTGTGAGTTTGAGGCCAGTGTGGGTTACAAAATGAGTTCAAGACCAGCCTGAGCTGTACAGTGAAACTCTCTCAAAAAGAACAAAGAAAGATACTGATTCTAAAATTCATATGAAAATGCAAAAGACGTAGAATAAAGTTATTTTGAAGAAGAACAAGGTTTAAGGGGCCTGTGATTTCAAAACTTATGATGAAATTACAATAATCAAAACAGTATGGTACTGGTGGAAAGATAGACAAAGAGAACAGTGTATATATAGTTGATAAATCAACTTATGCATTTATATATAATGATTTTCAATGAAGATGAAAGAAAAGAGATAGGCCACAAATGAAGATCAAATGTTCACAAGGTGTGTATCTGACAAAAACCTTAAAAAGGGGTAGGATATATAAAGAACTCTTAATATACAATAACAAAAAAAATAGCCAAAGCATAAAATGGGCAAAAGTTGTAAATGCAGAATACAAATGAATGGGAGAGAGGCACAAGAAAAATGAGAAATACCATTAATCACTAAAGAAATGCAAATTGAAAACACAATGAGATACTAATAAAACTAAACACTGACCCTACAGTTTGGGAACTTCTTACACCTTTAATCGTGCTCTGTCTTACGGTCTGCCCATTCCACTCTCCGACACTACCCCCAATAAAAAAGAGAAATCACAATCTCCATAGGGTTTGCACATAAATGTTCACAGTGGCCTTACTGCAATAGTGCCAAGCTGGAAACAACCCACACGCCTATCCACAGATGAAAGTAGAAACACGTTAAAGGGTATCCGGACAATGGGCCACTACTCTGCAATTAGAGGGAAGGAACTAGCACAGCATCCAGGGTATAAGTGTCCAAGTAATTACGATGCATGAAGGAGTCAGGTGACAAGGAGCACGTGCTAGAGGATTCCATGCATCAACAGCCAGAGAAACTAGAAACCGGTCCATGGCAACAGAAGAGAGAAGGGATGGTGGCAAGGGACTAGTGGATTGTGAAAAGGAACGGGGAAAGTTGGCAGGGGGGCGAGGCATGTGGACGTGCCAACTTCTTGGGTTGTGCTGCTGAACATGCATGTGTATATATATATATATATATATATATATATATATATATGCCACACCTTTCCAAGGCATGCATCTGAAATAAATGCAATTTGTTCTAGGTCAATTATACCTCAATAACATTGCTTTTAAAAGTTCATAAAGGGGACAGTGAGATGTCTCAGTGGACTAAAGAGCCCATGTAGGCAAGCTTAGGCAAGTCCAGGACCGCGGCTCAATCCCCAGCACCACATGCTGCGCCAGCCCTGACCCTACAGCAGACTGAGCCAGACACAGAGTCCAGGTGTAGTGGTGTACGCCTGTAACCCCAGCACTTGGAGGCTGAAAGCAGGAGGATCACCATGAGTCTGAGTTGCGTAGTGAGATCCTGCAACAACCAAATACATTAATAATAATAATAAAAGTTCATAGAACTGTAGACCTCATATAGGCAATTACTGTATTATAAAAAGTTGTATCTCGGTCAATAAGGACATCTTTAAAAATAAATGGCAGATATAAAAGCCAAGAGAAGGCCACCAAGACGGTTCGGCAGTTTAAAGTGCCTGCTTAGGAAAGTTTAGGCAACCACAGGGACCACGGTTCAATCCTCAGCACCACATGCTGTGCCAGCCCCACCCCCAGGGCAGGCTGAGCCAGCCATAATAAACAAACAAACAAACAAACAAACAAACAAATGCCAAAAGAAATCATTTGGACATTTATGGTGACTCCAGCTATTGGCAGGTCCCCACAGGACCCTAAATCAGACGCACTCCGTATCTTACGTGGATGATGCCCGCAGCTTGGTCAAAGCCCCTGGAGTCTATGTTACTGCAAGAGCAGGTTGGCAGAGATGAAGGTGGTTTTACTGCAGGACCCAAGGCTAAGCAGGAACTGGTGCTCAGGGTACAGTGGCCAGTGTAGCCCCAGCCTGTGCTAATTGTGGTGGTGCTATGTAAGTGCCTCACTGTGGCGATACTAAAGGCAGTTCCTACGTCTAATGCAATCTCTGCCAGGCCCTCTACACTGTTCTCTGAGGATGAAGTGTAAGGATCAAGTCTGGTGCTGAAGTGATAATGTGTAGTCATGAAGCTCCAGAGAGGCAAATGCATTTGTGATATGCAATGGGGTGACCAGTAGGACAGGACCTGAGCCGCCTCTTGCCTTATGGGGGGAGAGAAGGAGGGAGGGAAGGAAGGAGGGAGGGAGAGAGGGAGGGAGAGAGGGAGAGAGAGGGAGAGGGAGGGAGAGAGGGAGAGAGAGAGGGAGAGAGAGGGAGAGGGAGGGAGAGAGGGAGAGAGAGAGAGAGAGAGAGAGAGAGAGAAGGCTCCTTCAGCTTCTTGGGTCATAAGTGTGGCAAGCACACACTGACACTCTCTTATGAGGCCCAGTGAATCAGGGAAGGACGTGCCCCAGCTCAGTTCACCTTTCCTATGCAGCCAGTATTTCCATCTTGGTTCATCTTTTCTTTGCAGCCAATACTTTCATCTTGGTTCACCTTTCCTGTGCAGTCAATATTTCCTTCTCAGAACTTTCTCTCTTGGAGATCTGCATGGAGAACCACAACAGGGCAGGCTGCCATGTGGAGCTTCTGAGATTTCTGGGCAGAGTCTGGAGTTTCTTAAGGAGCCTTTGTCTTCCACAGCAAAGAGGACAATACTGCAGAGAAGCAAGGAGCAAGAGCTTCTTCCTGCAATCCTCAGAAGACGGTGTCTGACTTTAAGTCTGTCTGCCTGCCTGCTTTCCTGCCTTCCTGCTGTCTGTCTGTCCGTCTGTCCATCCGTCCATCCATCCATCCACCTGTCTACCTACCTGCCTTCCTCCCTGCCTGCCTTCCTGCCTTCCTTCCCACCTGCCTGTCTGCCCACCTGCCCATCTGCCTACTCACCTGCCTGCCCTCCCACCCACCTGCCTGCCCACCTGCCTGCCTGCCTGCCTGCCCGCCTGCCTGCCTGCCTACCCGCCTGCCTGCCCGCCTGCCTGCCCGCCTGCCTGCCTGCCTGCCTGCCTGCCTGCCTTCCTCCCTGCCTTCCTGCCTGTCCACCTGCTTCCCAGAAGAAAAGATCAGTTAAGCTAAAATGTTTCCAGGATGTGCGCTGGTAGATACAACTGTCAGGAGAACTGTTAGCAATGGTGCTTTCAAGCAGTAGCTCAGTTGGCCAAGTTGCAGTGGCTCCACACCTGTAAAATGGGACATTAAGAATAACAGCCACCTCGAGTGGTACTGGGAGAGCCAGCTGACATGTGTCAGTATTATATTTGGTGCTAAATGTTGTGCAAATAAATAGTAGCTATCGACTGTAGTTGAGAGCATGGCCCTTGACAGGACAGCGTGGTGCTGTACCTTCTTTAGTGACTGGTGATATGCTGAAAAGAAGTTCGGCCACTACAGTCATGTTAGGGTATGCAGACTCCAGGGACTTTCACTGAGTCACTAGGGTTTACGTTTGAGACCTGCTCGGGTCCCTCTGCTCCTACTTCCCTGATGTTGGCACCTAAATCACAGCCACCCTGAAACCTGCTCTACCTCAACCAGATGTGCCCTAGTGGAATTCACCTTTCCTATGCAGCCAATATTTCCTTCTAGGTTCAAATATTCCTTCTGTTAATAACTAGACTGTTGGGAACCCCATCCTTCCGTAGGCCTGGCCCCTGTGCTCAATCACTCTGCTAAGCAAGGCTATGCTCTAGTGTGGAAGCTGCGGACACCTTCACTGATTCATCTGGCCTGGTAAGAGAGCGTCGCTGCATGTTTGCCGCATTCCACAAAGCTCAGGATGAAGCCTAAGGCCTTCTTGGGAATCAGTAGAAGCTCAAAGGATGGGCAAAAACATGTATTCTTCCTTATGCACTTAGACCAAGGTATTCCTGCTCTGTGTAAGTATTTACTAAAAGTCAGGGGTTTGGGACTATAAGAAAATGTGACATCGTCCTTGACCTATGCCAGGTTACAGGTAAGGATCACAGAAAAGAAATGGTGGATTCCTCAAATCCAAGCTGTATGCTATCCTCACCAAGCACAAAACCAGACCCTATCCTTGGCTCACTTTTGTACAAGATGCCACAGAGATCCAGGCTCTATCCCATACCTACCTTGCAGGAAGAGGCCCTGGGGGGTGAGCATCCATCCCTGGATGGAGCAAGCCTTCACCAGCCTACATGTGTCAGGCTTTGCTCCCCTGCCAAGCTCCTGACAGCAACATGGATTTCCTTCTCATCATGGCCTGGCCATGACACAGTTTGGCTAACACTGACCACCATCCCCTGAAGAGTGGGACCAAGACCTGCCAGCCCTGTGGGCTACCAGAGTGAGGCCTGCTTCTGCTCCACAGATCCAGGCTCTGTGAGGAGGCTGTCCATGAGCAGGACTGGGTAGAAGGCTGCCTGTGGGAGGGGAAGCGAGGGTGGGCATGTTGTGTGTAGCTGCAGAGGTGGAGAGGAGCCAGAAAGGTCTAGCACAGGAGGATGAGGAAAGAGCTCGGTCAAAAAAGCAAAGGGAAACACAGTTGGTGACCTGAGCAGATACCTACAGGCAAAAGAACCTTCTGGAAGGCACCGATGATACTATTCCTGTTTAGAGTCACAGTGAGGAGTCAGAGCAGACAAACAGGCAGATAAACACAAAGTCACGCCTTGACACACAAACAGAACCTGATGTAAATTGGGAAAAGGAGAGAAAAATCCCATTTGCTGGGTTTACATCACTGCTGGGGACTGCTAGCTGGCAGGGACAGCCATTCCATACCCAGCGCGCTGCAGCAACTCATTTTCAAGCAGATCAAAATAAATCAGAAAACAAAACCATCCTGACAGCAGAGAAATGTGGAAACGTGTTAAGAGGTAATTACAGTCCTTTCCCCCCATGTCACCCGTGTCTCTGCTGCCACTGGTGCCAGCGCTGAATCACAGCTGTCACTCTGTCAAGAGGCCCATGCATGGCGAAGGAATTGTGCAGGGTGTGCCAGGCTGGGCATGCTGCCAGCACGCCTGGCTGCCTGGGGACCCATGTCTCCTGATAGGGACACTTGCCCCACCTAACACTTGAGGACTGGGACCATTCGGTGGACAACCACCCAGCCAGGAGCTACGACACCAGCTGGCCATGGCGCTCCCTGCTCTGCCGAAAGTCCTCACAGTGAATTCTATCACCTTCTGCTCCAGACAGTGCCCTTGCCCCATATGCTACTAGAGCAAAAGCACAGCTTTGGAATCAGGCCCGGGTTTGAATTCCAGCTCCACCAGCTCAGACTTAGGCAGCCTTGGGACCGATCCTTGAGTTCCACAGGACTCCCTTTCCCCATACCAGAGAGGCTATGCAGGTGTTTTCCCAATACAGTTACATGAGAATGAGAAATTGTACGTGTAAGGCATCTCCAGTACTACCTGGCGTGCTTCACGAAACGTTGTTCTATTAATGGCCACTACTAGCAGTATTGTTCCCAAGTCTCAACTGAGTCGTCACACTGCCATGTACTTTGATTTGAACTCAAGTGACCACTGGGGAGGCTGCCTGGTGGCCGGAAGCATTACAAAGCTTCTCTCAATGGGCAAAAGGGATGGGCTCCTTTTTCCAGATCACATTTCCTTCGATTTCTTAGGGAGAGGTTTTTGGCTCAGAAGCTGCAATAGATACTTCCGAGCTGCATGAATGAAGCACAAGCGGATTTCTTGTTAACGCTTCTCAGGAGTCTTCCTGTCCTCTGACGGGATAGCTGGGTTCCTCCATCTGTTTGAGGTGGCTTCTGGATGTCCAGCTGGGAACTGGGGCACATAGCATGATGACCAGGTGCTAAGGAAGGGAAGTCAGGTAGGCAGTGGTGGCTCATGGCCACCCCCACCCCCACCACCGCCACCGCCACCGCCACCACCCCCATCACCATCACGCTGAGCGTGACCTTACATCACTTCTTAAAGTGACGTACACTGAAAGCCAGGCCATGACAACTGAGCCAGAACTCTGATGAACAGCCCGCCCGTGGAAAGCTGTGCATGAAATCAAGAGCCCATTAGCATCAAGGACAGAACCCTCCGTCAAGGGTCAGGCCAGGCACCTGTACTCAAGTGTTCTATCCATGGTCTCTTGCTTTGCTGTCATCTCTACCCCGGGCAAACCCTGGCTGGCAGAGGGAAGGTGCCCTCCCCTTGCCTCAGCAGGAGAACTTGCTGATCCCTTCAGACCTCCCAGTGTCTTCTCAGCCCCCAGATCTTGTACAGAGGCCCTGGAACACCCCCTTGGCCTGGGCCTGGGCTTTCTTTGCCACACGACCCCAAGAAGTCTAGGTTCCTCTGTCTTCAGAAGGTCAACTCACTGCAGAAGACGGCACCGCTGCACCACAGCACTGGCTACATCTGGATCCCAATCCAGCCTCTGGGCTGCAGAAAGGCAGTGTCCAGGGCCACACTGCCTCGGTCCAGCTCTACTGCCTCCTCTGTGAATGCGCCTGAGCCCCAGCTCTTCACTTCTAGCTGTGCCCGGGTAGACTTGAGGTGACCCAGAAAGGCATCGGGACAAGTCATTCTTCTCAACTAAACATCAGGAAGTCAGCAAAGGCATCACTGGGACCTGCCCTGGAGAGGACGCCGCCTCCAAAGCCAGTGGCGCCAATCTCCACCAGGCCAGGCCTGAGGCGTAACTTGCTGGAAGTAGCTTCTTTCTTGTGTTCTCAAGAAGGTGTTAAATATATAGAGGCAGAGCTACCCACTCTCTGCTCAGTGCTACCAAATATTTGGCTCTGTGCTCGAGCTGTCATGAGTCCAGGGCTCAACGAGCTCACTTGAAGGCGATGAACGGTGACATGAGGCAGAGGTGGCTCAGACGCCAGCTTGGGGTGGGCAGGAAGATGCAGGCGTTGAGAGGATGGGGAGGCCTGAGGGAGTAAGTACAGCCCCCAAGAGGATCTGACCCCAACTGGACCTCTGGGCTGAACAGGCTTTGATGTGAAGGTGCGGGAGGGGAGAGGAGAGGTGCGGGCAGGGGACAGGGGACAGGGGACAGGGGAGGTGAAATCAACAGGAGTTGGGGGCCCCTAGGCCGACTTCCTTGATGAAGCACCGGCAAGGTTCCTGATGATGGCGAGGAGTCCGGCCCTATCTCTGAATGAGCCACACTGCAAGTTGGGGAACAAGGCTATAACCCGATGAAAGTGAGGCTCTGCAGGCAACGCTCGGCTCCTCAGCGGCCTCACCAGAGCCGCACCTCTCGGGATGGCCGAGGTTCTGCCAGGAGTACAAGCATTCCATGGCGCCTCTGCGCACCAAGCTGCGCTGTCTGTGCCTGACACTTGAATCATTTAATCCCCTTCCATACGTCCTATTCTGCTCTTCATTTTATACATGAAAAATCAAGGCCCTAAGGGTTAGATAACTTATCCCCAGCTACGAAGTGGCAGCCCTCGCACCTGAACTCAGGCTGTTCAGCTTTTAGGACGATGCGCTCCGAGCTCTTCCCCCAAGCCCATCTCCACTGTTTTGTGACGAAAAGGGAAACACCAGCTCTAATGTAAATGTAAGGAGAAAAACTTTTTTTTCCATTTAGGACAAAACTGAGGAAAGGAGGAAAAAAACGTGGGGGATATCTTCCTTTCACTCAGTTGGTGTTAGAAGCCATGAGCTGGATTCCTGGGCCCTTCCAGGCCCCCTGCCCAGTGGGAGTTGGTGCCTCATAAGAGCTATAAGTGGCAAAGTCTGTCCATCCCAGGGTCCATAGAGGGAAAGCGCTCAGGATGAGGCTGAGAGAAGACACAGTTTCTTGGCAAAGAACAGTCTCTACTTCACCCCAAACAAGTCCACCCTGTCCTGGAGACCCCACCCCAGCCACCGACCAGCCTGCTGTGATCCTCTTCCCACCCACCCCCAGCGAGCAGCTCCTCATCCTGGGCGGACGCAGCCCCTCCAGCCTGCCAAGGCAAGAGGTGGCGTCAGATCCACTTGGACATGCTAATGAGTTTGGCTGCTCTCCTTCCCTCTTAGAGGATTAAGGCCTTGCTCAGGAGAATGAGCCCCAGAGCAATAGCACCATCCTCATGGTATCAAGAGGGAAGAGGTATTTAGGGACCCTGGAGCACAGAGGTGACTTCCCGCTCCCATGCCCTTAACCCTGCTGTCCTCAGCTCCTAGGGGTGGGGTGCAAGGCCTCACTTGGCCAGGCTATGTACCTCCTCTACCAGCATGTGGCTATTAAGGGGGTTTGCTGAGTCCCTGTGTTCTGTAAGGTGTAGAGCCCTGGATACGGGTGAATGCACAGGGCTACAGTTATCCAGGTTGGTTGGGAACAAACTCAGCCTGTGCCCCCAGAAAGCTGACATTTCAGAGAAGGGATGTGCATACGAGACACTCCGAGTCTCATAGACTGTTCAATGTGTTTTTCAGAGAATCTGGAAGTGGGTAACCTTGTCACAGACTCCTCTTCTCAGGATGAGCTTTCTAGAACTGGTCCCACCCCCTGCTGGTCCTGAGGACACCCACCCTCCTGGTCTACAAGGCAATTTCTGCCACAGACTCAGGAACCAAGGACACATGGGTCTTTGATGCCCTCCCTAATATACAGCCATGATCTCAGACACATCTTTCCATGACTGGGACTTCCAGCTCGTGGTCCCTTCCTCCCCACGTCCTGGCACTGCATGGCACTGCACAGCACCATTTCCTCCTGGCACCTTCAGGCCTCCGGTGGTATCAATGCCCCCTGCACCGCTAGCCCTGGGCACTTCAACAGCCCTTGCTACTTTCCTCCTTCCTCTGTTTGGGATTCTGTCTCCTGTGGTGACACCAGCTGAACACCAGTGCCCATTTAGTGAGGAGGTTCATGAAAGAAACACAGAGGTTCCACGGCTGGAGGTTGGCTCTTGGTTTCCAGGAGTGGTCGTGTCCACGCCTGTCTTAAACACACACTCATGATTCTCCTGTTTCTAGTCCTTCACAAGACAACATATCTGTGCTCTAGAGAGCTTTGTGTGTGGGGTTTTCAATGCAAAAACCCAGGGATTAGAATTCGTGTCCCTCTCAGGTGTGATGGTACAGGCCCGTAATCCCTGCACTCTGGGAGGTTGAAGCAAGAGGATCACAAGTTTGAAACTTAGTAAGATTGTGTCTCAAAATAGGAAGGAAAGAAGGAAGGGAGGGAGGGAAGAGGAGAGGCAAGAAAGAAGGAGAGGAGGGAGGGTAGAAGGAAAGAAGGGAAGAAGAGAGGAAAGGAAGGGGAGGGGAAAGGAATAAAGGGGAGGGGAGGGGAGGGGAGGGGAGGGAAGAGGGGAGGGAAGGGAAAGGGGAGGGAAGGGAAGAGGGGGCCTAGGATAAGCTCAGTGTTGGGCCCTGGATTCAATCTCTAGAATCATAAAACAAAACTAAACAGGTGAGAATTCCTATCCCCTGGCCCTCAGTCAGGCACTTTACTGTTACTGCCATCAAGAGAAAGGAGACAGCTCTTGGAGCCCCGGGGGCCTCCTCTGCAGCACAGGCACGTGGCGGGGTGCAGGTGGACTGGGCCTCCTGCTTCCTCCCAGCATCCTGCAAACCCCACACTAGTCCCTGTTCCTCCCCTGGCTCCAGGATTAGCACTCCCTCCCAGCCTCTCCGAATGTCTTTCACATACTGAAGGCCTTTTGGCCACCGCTCACCCTTGCCCGAGTAGTGGACGACCCACTCTGTAGCCGTCAGTGTCTAGATACAGGATTAGTACTTAGACATATGCCCATCCCACGTCCACCTCCTGCCGTCCAGGGCAGCACGGGGGCAGGAAGCAGGCTAGCAGCTGAGAGGTCCGGGCCCTGGGCAGGAGGTGTGCCCTATCTCTCACAAGGCATTAAGAGTCACCAGGGCCACCAGGCTTATCTCCACCTCTGCTGCCAGACAGGAATGCTCGGCCCTGAGTGAATGGCACTCAGATTAAGTAGGACAGAGAGGACCAGCTCGTTCTTTCCTTTGCCTCTTCCGGAACTAAATCATCTTTGGCAGATGGTGTTTCTAGCCACGGTATCCCTAGGAAACCTCCCAAAGCGCCTAGCAACCTCCCACCCCAGGGAGCCCGCACTGCCAC